>JAVQJL010052909.1:0-26353 GCA_036024295.1 Nannoperca obscura
GTTACGTAGGGACTTGTAACAGGGCTTTTAAACAGGGCGTAAGAATTCACCTTTAGTCTTGAGTCTCAGGGACCGTGTGAGAGGCAAATATAAGGATTACAAGTTCAGCCATCTCAAGGAATTTAAAAGTTATTGCTTACTTTGATCCCTTTGTTGAAAACTCTTTCCCCCACGACATCTGCCAGCATTCTCAGCACTATTGCCCCCTACAGAGTGAACACCAAATACAAGTGTATGTTAATATTCATATTACACTGATATGGGTGGCCTGCAAATAAAACAGAAACAAGAAAATATGTATATACATACATAACTCTCACTGATATCGATTCAATGCTGTCTGTGGTCGTGAGACATGATGTGTATTCACTGCTAGATTAATTTGACTCTCTACCTTGCTGTAGGTTATAGCATCAAACATCTCAATGATATCAGAAGTCGTTTTGACATCTTCCTGCGGAGGACTGAGAGGATGCGATGAGGACAGAGAATCCGCCTCAAATGCTGTATGGAGGTCCCTCAAGACAAATGTGTCTTTCTGTGGAAACCAAGACCACAACTTGCATGACACAGGCTTCATGAATATTTATATATTTATATACAAGATATATATATTTTTCAATGACATTGACTGCCAGTTGAAAAACTTTGCAATAGAAATGGACCATATTCTACCAAACAAGAAGGAAGTTAGTCCCATCAGTGAAAATCTAAAGCAGGATCCTAATTAGTTGGAATTATTTTGTCACCACTGTGAACACTTACTACTACTTACTATTTGAAATGTAGGCTCCACATCATCCACTGCAAAGTGCGACATGTAGGTGGCAAAGCCTTCATTCAGCCAAATTTCATTCCACCATTTCATTGTCACCAGATTTCCAAACCACTGTCAACAAGAGAAGATGTGGATAGCTGAGGTAACAGTGTCATGTAACACTTTTAGAAAATGTTGTAGGATTAATATTAGTGACATTTAGTTAGTGCTCTCAGCCAAAATGACTTAAAATGCATGAAAAGCGTTGGTGCCTTGACACATAAGTCAAATTTATCTCATATGATTTAGTTTTTATTAGAGGTTACACACGAAGAGATTTTTTTCCTCTAACCTGATGTGCCATTTCATGTGCAATGAGAGTGGCAATCACTTCCTTATGCAACAGTGAGGACACTCCTTCCTCATAGAGCAGGCCTCCTTCCTGGTACGTGATAAGTCCCCAGTTTTCCATTGCTCCAGGATTTAAGTCTGGCAGTGCAATTTGACCTGGAGGAATTACACAGATATGGACAAATTATATAAACATATGGGTTTATTTTCTCTTTATTCAAGAGCATGGTCTTTTAATTTGATAGCATGATTTATTGATTTTACATTAAAATATTGGAATGCTCTCTGCTTGCACTTGGATTTGCTCTGCTTCTGCTCAGACTGGATGCTTGCACTCTGATATATTGTATATATTGTTACAGATTCCCTGCTGCTTGTGTGCACTTGTGAAATGTCTGCTCTCTGATTTCTTTATGTGTAACAACCCTGTCAAAAATCCTCAAGCCATAGAATGCCAGCTGTAGCGTTATGATTGCTGCCTCGCTGTGGGCATGTTTGCTTTACATCTTGAATGATTTTTACAATAAAAGGACAATTATTATATATAGCAGTGCCTGACTTTGGCAGTCCATGTTGGCAAACAATCCGCTAGACTCCTGCTCCTGAGTCATGAAGATGAAGTA
Organism: Nannoperca obscura; assembly: GCA_036024295.1. Taxonomy (NCBI): domain Eukaryota; kingdom Metazoa; phylum Chordata; class Actinopteri; order Centrarchiformes; family Percichthyidae; genus Nannoperca; species Nannoperca obscura. Next base: position 1,732 of record JAVQJL010052909.1, read on the forward strand.
GTTTTCATCTCCAGCAATATAACAGCTATTATAGTAACTTATATTATAGACCTTTTATTCTAAAATTGGTAACATTTGGGAGAATGCAGACTAGATTAACTTTGTTAAAATCACATGGACTTCAAATTCTAATGGAAAAATTGTTATAGTAGCTACTGATTCGTCATGATCTGGATAATAAACACCAGGAAAATATTTAACTTTTTCAAATAGATTGATGGGAAAAATAAATCTCAAGAGATTTAAGTGAAAGAAGCTAATGTTAGTGGGTCAGTGGGTAGCCTGGAGGTCACACATGGACAAGCACCAGTGACAGGTCAGAAGAAAGACAAATAAGTGATTATTTTTAGACAAAGTCTTACCTAGTGTTTTCTGTGGGTAATAAATGTCAAAATATTTCTCGTAGAACTCGAGAATCTTTCCGCTGATGTCGGCTGCATATTGAACGTGTCCTGCTGTAGTGGCCTCAGGACGAGCAAACGTCTGTATAAGCAAAACACAGAGGTAAGATAAAGCACAGAAGATATTGATATTGACTAAAGAATAGATTTAAAGTAAATTGTATTGATATAAAGCTATATAAAATGTTTTGCACTACACTCTACTATTCTTGCGTGTAGTCGGTAGGTATTTCACTTTCCATGTGTGTGTGACATATGGAAAGTGAAATACCTCAACAAATAAAACAAGATTCAGTTATTGGATAAAGACATTGAAACGATACCAAACCCATTTGCAGGTGTAATCTTTTGCCAGTAAACATCTGATCACATTTCTAAATGTTTTTAGAAGAAGGTTAAAGGTTTACTTGCAAGAATTTCGTCACACTAGCCAAGGTCAACACCATACCAAAAACCATCTTATTTATCTTAAATGTACAGTACACATACTTTAATTTGCACACGCTCATGTGAAGTGGGGGTTGATGTGAACTCTGAAACTGTGAAGGCAAACAAGTATGTCGACATCTTCTGCGATGGATGAAAACGAGTGTATTTCCAGTCATCATCTATAATATTGGAGGCTGAGAGTAGAAACAGAGTAGATCAGTATGACAAAGGATACGTTTTATTGTTATTACTGTTTATTTTTTATTGCTATGTTTCCAGAAACCCACAAACACATACAATTGTTGCCTGAAAGGACATTTTTAAGAGATATGAGATAAAGTAGGAGCTTGTTTTTTTTTACCTGACTCGCCTTCATTTCCCAGAGCTACCGTGCCTCGCCTGTGGATTATGGTCACATCAAACACAGCCTTCATCTCTGGCTCATCAAAACAAGGAAACACTCTCCTGGCATCTGTTGGTTCCATATTGGTGGCGGCAAGGAATCTATGTATACAGACAGAAAGTCAGCCACTAGAAACAAATACATTACGTTACATTAGGGCATTTAGCAGACACTTTTATCCAAAGCGACTTCCAGAGCAACTGGGGGTTCAGTGTCTTGCTCAAGGACACTTTGACCCATGGACAGGAGGAGCCAGGGATCACACCGCCACCCCTACAATTGAGGAAGTCATTTGGATTTCATAAAGAACCCATGATAAATGACTTTAAATTAATTCTATTAAAAGCTTTCACTTCAATGAATAACAACTGTGCCTTTCAGATACTGGTGGTCATTTTGTGTCCACAACGTTTTTAACACACACAGGAAGCCAGATGGTAGACTGCGCATTTGGGACAGACAATAGCAAACGTACAAAATGTTGCATACAAATACCAGTCACATGAGGAACATCTTAGTGACCAGTACCAGTCCTTTGGTCTATGGATTTGAATATGTTATGTGTAAATGAATGCGTAAAAATAGCAAGGAAAAGGCATGAGTGACTAGAGGGGCATCCTGTTTCCTGCAGGTTTTCCTGGGACAGAACAGAGTATAAATAATGTGACAAACTGTGTGCGTGTGTGTACCCACACTAGCAGAGTGTGTGTAAGAACATGATTTAACTGTGTTTGGTGATTTTTACCCCATGGGACAAAAATGAGAATTTACGTCCTTTTTAATCTAGAATATTCCAGAGAAAGCAGACAAATACACAATCAGCTCCTAAACAACAGCCACTCTGTTTCATTTGTGTTTATATGTTGATTAGCAAAAAGCAAAAATGTCTTAGGCTGGACTCATTACTTAACAGAAAGTATTCACTTTTATGTAAATGATTAGACCGATTTTAAATTGAGCACAGAGGTACATTCTGGATTTGATATTTTATTGCATTATAATTCTGAAGGCAAGGTTTATGGTCTAAGTTTAGTTATAGTGTTTTTTTGTCATATTACTGAACTGCAGCCAACAACTGTATACACTGGTTTCACTTTGGTTTTAGAAAAGAAATACAGTTCAGTGGAGAACATGTTAGCTTAGTGCAGGGGCTGGAGGTGTCTCAGATATATACACATAGATGCCTCATCTGGCGTGTGAGATGCGTCTCTTCTGCCGCTATGGATAAGTGAACCTTGTACCTTCACTCTAAAAACTGACTGCACAACATCTCAGTGTTTCTATTTGTTAGATACAGAACATGTGACTTGAGGGTGTGGATGCTTTGGACTTGTTTAAAGGCACTTTTAGGAGTTAGGCTGTAATGAAAGTAATGTAACAAGTAATGCATTGAATTACCTATGTTGTGAAGTACTTGGTAAAGAAACCCAAATACTTTATCAGTAAGTAATGAGAACACTGCTGATTACAAAGCAAAAAATCATGGATTGGAGGTTTGTTGGTTGATCCTCACAGTTTATCAAATTAATACAGAAAACTAAAGCTGGATATGGATATCATTTACACCACAGAACTTTTGTGGATGTCAGACAAGAATGCTTGAGGTGTCTTTTTTGATTGTACCATATGTTCATTCAGCTTCTGTGAAACCGAAATTTGATTCACATAATGGCGACATATCTAGAGATTGCAACATGTGGATTAAGCTAGAGAATAGCTTGAGCTTTAATTTTGTGTGTTTTAAAGCCACAAGTGTACAATCTGTTTTATTTTGCTCTGAACAAAAATGTATGCCATCTGAATATAATGCTATAAAAATGCTATAATCACAAATTCTACACACAGAAACGTAAAAGCTTTATATTTATAATTGTTTTTACTTACCTCTCTGCGTTTGGATCATTTTCATAATCAGGGTAACCTTCAGTATATGTGCTTACATACAGTCCATCAAGATTTTCTGATATTTCTCCCTTGAAAGCCAGAAACAAACTGTAGTTCCTCTCTGCCTCCAATGCAACATTTAACTGGATCTCGAGGAAATTACTTTCGTCTTCGTGGTATTTCAATGCAGAAACACCTATAATGTTCCTTGTGTTTTTCTCCATCACCACTGGATCAGAAACTGCTAGGTACTTGCTGTTAAGATAAATGGTGCTAGTCCTCAGGACACAATGAAAGTTAACAGTAGAGTTTCCGGTGAAGAGCATCGTCTGGTTGGGACTGGTCACATTTACCTCCTCGATGATTTGGGTGTAGAGGTGAGGCTGGAGGAAGACCTTGTAGCTGTAAGGAATGAGATTCTTTGGCAGCCGCATGACAGGTGGTGCTCCTGTGGTGGTAGACGGGAAGGTCGGACGGGGCGTCGGGTTAATTTTAGAGATCTCAGTCTTGTACAGAATGGTCATGGTGATGATGCCGGCAATGACGGAGACGGTCAGGATGACAAAGGTAATGGCGAAGGCCTTGGATATAAAGGACTCTTTCGACATGGTGGCTGCTTCCTGTGGTCAGTCCTGAAGGCCCCGCTTGACAGGTAGAGATGAGTCTGTTGACTCCCTGAGCTGTTATGTCTCTAGTCTGCAATGACTGATCTGTGTGCATCCAAGTAAATTCCCTCCCATAAACAGGGCTTGGCCTGAGCAATTATGGGTTTGTACTTAGATTAAGTATTAACTTCGAGAATTGCCAAAGGAGCAAAGAGTGAGCGTTATAGTGAGAGAGGGCGATGTTCATTGGCCTTGTTGTAAATAATCAGATTATGCTCTCAAACATCTGGAGGTGGTTACTGTGGTCTTGCCACTAATGCAGGGGTTAGGTAAACCTCAAGGAACACTTTATCCTCACACTGCACTGTCCAACCCATCACACTCCCTCACATTCCCTTTCTATGAACATACCACACACTGCCTGAACCATCATAATCACATGCCTCACTACACACAAGAGCTGCTGGTGAAGAAAATCCTTCAGAGGGAGAACATCAGCGTCATCACTTCTGATTGCAGTTGAAGATGTCCAGAGTTTCAAGTTGGAGTGACATTTCCTCCAACTGCTGCCATCCACAGCCAGATAATACCTCATTGCAGGGAGTTGGACAATGGCTTCTAGAGATACATGACAACGCAGATCCTGTGCGATTGATCCAACAAACGAGAAGCATATGAAAGGAGGAGTGCTGAGTGGGCTGGATAAGAGAGTAGAAAACAGAGGAGGAGAATAGAGAACAGAGAGATTTGGGAAATCACTGAATTGGCTGGAAAGCCCCAACTTCAGGGAATCACGACCACCATGACCACCACAAACACACACACATTCCTCACCTCAGGAGACAAACAGGCAAAATGAACAGTGTTGGAAAAGAGGGCCCGAGCTGGGTGCGGTGGTGGTTATTTGTACTGAGAACAGATGTTCCTGTTGCAGGGTCAAGGAGATCAAACCGACCCAACCATCTTGAAACACTAAGATGGTGCAACAATGAAGGCAAATCATCATCGCAGAGAGCCAAGCCAGGCCACATTCTGGTTTTGCATTATGCATGATCTGCTGTTAGCGATGTAATGACATTTATAACACTTATACGAGCACTTCTTGGTTTCATACATCTGAAAACAAATTGCTAGTAAATTCCCTCCATTTAGTCACGGAGTGTCACAAAGCAAATAAAACCCCCAGACAGAAACAATTCCCTGGTGCTTACTTTAAACAATGATCTATTGGAAAATCTCAATCATTTTATTAAAAAAGTGGACCAGATGTTACAACATCTGTCTAAATGTCAGGGTCTTCTACTCACACATTGTTGTGTGTTGCTTTCAGGGAAGTTTTATTCCTTAGGAAGCAGGTGGTAAGTTCTGGGCTTGGGCTGTCGTCTGTTTAATTCTTCATGTTTCTCTGTGAAACTTCAAGCGGATGTCTGCACACACACACCGCAGGGACGGGTTTACACACAAACACACAAGCTTACAAATGACAATTAAGGTTTAATACAATTCTTTAGGAAGAATCTTGTGAAATGTTCTACACTCAAACGTTTCATCACATCAACCAAATCTCACACATACATTGATATATTTTGAAGTGCATAAATACTCTCAAGCAAACATCTGCTACTCACATAACCCATGAGCACAAATACTGGAGTAAATAGATGTTGCACTAGTACATTTGTAAACACAAGTTTCTGTTGTAAGACCTGTAGGAGAGAAATCTTCATAGCCAAAGCTTTGAGAACAGGGACCTCTACTGATTAGGAGGATAATAGGAAAAGCACTGATTCCATTTCTGATTTGTCAGAAGCAAACAGCTGAGGCTCATGGAAAGAAGGAAGGAAAATAAGTCTTGACATACATGTAAAATTTATGAAATCCATTTTCACAAACTCTTTCCACATATGAAACATCAGGACTCACTTGCTGCAGTGATTAGAGTACAATGACCTTCCATGACAGCAGTTGAAATGTGCAAATGTGCGGTTTCCAAATATCAACAAAATTCTTCCATCTTAAGACAGGCAGGTTAAATGATTTAAAACCTCGTAAAATCGTTACAATAGCTCTCTCTCTGCTTCAGGAGAAACACTCACGTGGTGAAAACTATTTCATACACATCAACAGTAAAACAAAAGGGGCACTGAGGAAGACAAATGTTGGGTCCAAACTGGTCCAGCGCTGGAATGAACCCTCATTTAGCCGTGGTTAGAATTACACCACCTTAATACTTAAGACAGTCTGAATGTGCCAGGTATTTAGCAGCGTGCAATGTGTTTGTCTGGAGGACTTGGTCCTACTGACCCAGGGTCAGTACCCATCCATTTTGAGAAGCTTTTGGTCATGTACTGAGTCTTTACCAGCCACAGATTGTGGATTTTCTTTCTGACACAAAATCTACATAATTCAAATGTGTTATTTAGAATACAATTCATTCATTTATTCTATCAGCTTCTGATCAGATTAAGTTGAATATGACATATTTACAGCATGTGCACAACTAGTCTCATCTGCGATTAGTTAGTTTCTCCACTAAAGGGCTTCATTTCTCTACAGCACAGCCCATCAATGAGTTCAATCAATAACCAAACTAATAACAATAGGTTACAGTACAGCACATCTCCGTTTTTCTATAACTGAGAAAATCTTGTTCCTGGTAATCTGATGCTGAGAAGAAAGGGGACATTTTATGATGATAAAATCATTTTGAGCAAATGAGATTTTCTGATTTTAATACTCTTTTAGAGACTTTTTTCTCATAATCTTTTTCTTTCTCTCATTACATAGCATTTCACTTCTGGGGTGTTGTTCTGCAACAGTGGCCCTTGTGTGCTCTCATAGTTTTTGCTCCAAACAAGCTAATTTAAAAGTAGCCATTACACTGTGATTTATAGGCTTTTTACACCACATATTCAGGAATAGCTCTGGGCTAACACGCACACATTGTTAACCCAGGGTTAACCCAAGCCCAGAGTCATCTGATTCACACTGCACTTCTATTAGCCCTGGGTTAAATGTCTGTTGGAACACATGACTAATGTTTACATTCTATAATAACGCCTAACTACTCTTTAACAGCAAGCAGCAACGTTAAAATGACCCCATTGGCAGGGCTTTGTGTGAGAGTGGTGTTGTAGCATCAAGGAGAGAGTCAACAGTGGAGAAAGGAAAGACCAAAAAGAAGTCTGTTGTTTTACCTTTTCCATCAGTGACAAACAAGGGAAATGATGCTGTTTGTGTGCCTACTGGGTGCTGTGTCTAACAAAGTACCACCACTTATCTGAACGTTGCCGTAAACAACGTCAACATAGGCACTCGCGTACTGTAATGTCGTGTGGTTGCTTTCTTAGCCTGTAGCTAACAGCTCCTTTAGACCGGGGCTAAGTGCAGTGTGAAAAGCCTGTTTGTCTTTTTTTCACAATACCGTGAAATAGCCACGCACACTTGGCTCAGGTAGAGTTAATGTACTTTTTCCAGCACAGAGCTCTAGCAGAAATGAATCCAGGCCAGCACAACACAGTGCAATCAGCATGAAGCACCTTGGCTTTTTAAAGATAATGGACAAACAAAGTTATAGACACGCTGTGTATCACTGTCTTCGGGGCTGTGTTTGCAACTGTAACAGCAGCTTCTTGTTGAGGAATTGAAAACAACATGCAGTCCTTTGATTTCAAGTTTCAGTTTTTTCTGCAACTATGTGTCAAAGATGTGTCCCTCTCTGTACATTCATTAAATGGGGAGAATGATGGTGTGTGGAAACACCATGTATTGCTTTCTTCTGGAATCTACAGAGCAATGGCCATCTATGGGATGTAATTGTCACACAGCTGACTACCAAAGCCAGCTGTCGAGATGCTGAACGCAGTAACAGGACTGTTCCAGGATGGCAGACAGCTCCCCATAGCTCTCCTCTCTCCACGTGCTGAGTAGCCTCTCATTGTTGAGGGCCTGGAGCTTCGGCGTCCCCTCCCGCAGGACCTGGTACAGGCAGGGCCAGCGGCTTTGGATCCTCAACCTGGTTCTCCGGTCCAGCGTGATGCCGCGAACGATCTTCTTAGCTCGAAGCTCACGCAGGGCAGGCAGCTTCAGACAGGAGAAGACCAAGCCTCGGCTGGGCGACACGTCCAAGAACTCCAGAGATTGGGACTCCAGAATGTATGAGATGCCCAGGTTCCTCAGCGGCACCAGGATGTGTAAAGTCAGAGACTTCAGGTTAGGCAGGGATTTGGTGAGGGTTTGCAGCGTCGAGGGAGTCACTCCTTTAAAGACCCAGAAGTATTTGAGCTCCAGGACTCGGAGCTGCTGGAACTGGGTGAGCAGCGACATGGACACATCCGACCAGTCGAAGTGTAGCCGCATCTTGGAGACGCGCGGGCAACTATGGGTGAGTTTGGTCAGCAGCTCCTGGAAACTGGTCACCTGTTAAATCAAATCAGACAGATAAACCATCTGCCAGGAGATTGGTTTGTATAACAAGTAAGTTATAACATGTCAGCGTGGACGAGAACACATTACAACAGTGGCTCCCTAATTGTAATTGACAGGTCCCCCTCTGGAAGACAAAACATGTAGAATGATTGCATTTTTAAATCAGTCAGTAGCACTCAGAGATGCACCGATTCACTTTTTTTCCATTCCGATCCGATTGCAATACCTGAATTTGGACATACTGAACCAACCAACAGTGCAGCACAACTTCCACCCACTGGAATGTTGGCTTTACACACATTACAAGTTGCTTTTGTGTGTTTGGAGACTAAAATATCTCCAAACTAAGCACATGTTGAGTTAGCCACTTGTTTCTAGCTCACTCGGTTGCAGACCGTCTCATGTTACAGCAGGTTTACGGTCCAGCGCAAGCTCTGTCTGAACATCTAACTCATAGCATTCTGGAAGACAAAAAAATATGGGTACTTATGAATATCTTTATAGAACTGTTGAATTAATTATTCATTAATTAATGCTACAACATATCGGCTATGGGCTTAAAATTGTTGTACAATTATTACACATGTATAATTGATTTTAAGAATCTGACTATGGAATTTGGATTGGTACGTGGATTTGCGACGTCGGTCCGATATCAGTATTGGCACCAGACAGCGATATTGGATCTATTTTCCCTAGTGTTGCTACTACTGTAGCTACTTGTAGGGAAAATATTAATTCAATTAGCACATTTAAATTCTATTGAAACAACAATTTCAAGACCATATAATGCAAGTTTCTTCTCTCACATTTTCTTAATAAGTTTAAAGTTTAACAAATAGGAAGCAAGATTGGCTTGATCATATTTTGGAGCAGACTGAGGTGCTCACTTGATTTACAGCAGATCTTCTGACTTGGTCATAGCAGAAAAGCACTAACAACATTAATGAAGTCCAGCACCTCATTATGCTTTGACAGTAGGAGGATCGGGTGGAATACTGCAAGACTGAAAGCTGCACCAGGTGTGGTTTTTTACGTTAACATACATCTTTTTTTATCAGGTGTATTTACAAAGAGGCGCTGCAGAGAAGAAGAGTGAATCTGCTAATTCTCATTCTTTGCTTCTGTTGGTATCAGGTCTCATCATTTCTTCACACAAGAAGTGATAAGCTGATCCTGACAAAAGGAAATTAAGTACCAAGTGCAGATTACTGAGGTCAACAAAGTTCAGTTAGCTTTTTGTTGCACAGGACAGGTGAATCTTCCTGGTGCAGCTTTAATTTGAACTATCAGTGAAAACAAGTTACCTGGTCCATCTTGGTAATGCTGTCCTGGTGCGAACTGGAGCTGGAGTGGACCCTGAGGTCCAGTGGCTCGAGAAGAGTAAAGGTCCAGTTAAGGTCCAGGTGGCTGAGGTCTCTGCAGTGGACATTATCCAGCAGGTGACTCAGCAGCTCGCACCACTTGTTGCAGCGATCCCCCAGGTCGAAGCTGGCCTTCAGCGTGAGCAGGCTGGCCCGGCGGGAGATGAGGTGGTGGGTGTAATGGTGGACCCAGGATTTCCACCTCTCAAACTCACGGTTGGAAACGAGCAGCCCCTCTTGACCCAGATGGAAGACGCCGCGACGGGAATAGTCTGCCACCCGCCACAGCTTCCATGAGCGGACGAGGCAGCTCCAGCTCAAGCAAACCAAAGCACAGCTACATTTATCTACCTCATTCAGGAAGGACAAGACGTGCAGCTGGCACTCCACCGGCAGGAAATTGAAAGGGAAGTAGTCGTCCACTGCTTTCCGCCGGCTGCTTACTGGGACCAGTGGTCTTTTGCGCGGCGACATGATGACAGATGAGGAAATAATATTGGTGGTCATTGGTGGAGGTCAGAATCTCCACCGGGTGGTCTTGTGGTCTGGCTTTGCCATCAAATATCTTAGGCCTGGTGAAGCATTAAAGATAAAGAAAGGAAACAGTTGTTACAGGTAACAGGCAGAAAAACACCTGCTCTGGCTCACCAGGTCTGTTTAACAGCAGTCAATGCAACATGCGTCAGGGCACTGAAAGGAGAATCTCATCAGAATTCACAGCTCAGTTAATGCTTGGGAATTTGGACTACATCTACCAGAAGGTAGAAAGCAAAGAACTAACCACAAAAGTACACTTTTATTAAGCTGTCAAATAAGGTGCAGGACCATAGTCCAAAATATTTGCTTATTTGGCAATATTATAAGTTCTTATACCAAACTGAGGATTGAATTGCGGCTCCGGCTGGGGCCCTGGATGCAATTATACCATAAAGTATTTAATTAGTTGGCTTTTCTCAATTAGAGGGTGAATATTTGAGTCATTCTCTTTTCATATAGCCTACCAATTAAGAGAGAAGTTAACCAATTTCCACACTGTTAGGTTAGGACTTCAACAATTAAGTTACCCCGTTGATAAACACCTTACACGTAACGTGATGGTACGTACTCACTTTTATCGCGGTATTAAATTACAATTTAGTTAAGTGAAACGTTGATTTGTGACACGACTTGGGGTCCTTTATCAGCTCTCATTTATGACCGTTACCTTTCAGCTTTTGTCAAAATAACATGGGCACATTCAAAGACTTTAGCGGGGATTTTATGATTGTTTTGCAACATTCTCGAGACAAAAGCTGTGTCGTTACCTTTTGGTCGAAGAGGCTGCCTCCCGTCCTCAGTTACACAGCTAACAGAAGCTAGCAAACAGAAGACAAAGGGGCTTAAAATGAAACTCACTACGCATTGCTTTGGATCTGATAGAATTTGCTTTGTATCTGAACGTATTAGTGACTGTAAAGCAACTTATACAAATCCAAACTTTAAAAAACAGTACAGAACAGGATTCAGCTAGGCCGGCTAGTTAGCTGCAGAACAGCTGAGTTCTGTTGTTGTTTTTGTTATGACTCGTTGTTGATGACGTCAACAAAATGCGCCGGGTCGCACGTTTTGGACCACGGTTTGTCCCGCAACATGGTACCGTCGGGCGGAGGTTAAAAGAAATGGTTGAGAAGAATGAATGGTTGTCATCTCAGTGCTAATAGAGAAGATTTTCCGAATACATAAACACATAACACCAAAGAGACGAAGACTATTCACTGTATTTGTCTGTTAAAGTTTAAAGATATCAAGCGCAATTAGGGGAGAAAGAACGAGCGCCCTCTGTTGGTTACATGTAAAGCTGGTGATGATTTTAAATATATGGTGATGAGCTGGGTTTTTTTTCAAGCATTGTAATTTAGATTTTTAACCCCTTAAATGTATTTGTATGTATTTGACATATCTTTGAACTTTGAATTTGCTCCTTGTGTTGTTTTAATGATATTATACAGTAGTCATATTTTGATTGGGATTCTTTTTTTTTCACCAGTAGATGGCACTCTGAATTTACAGAATACGAGGGCTTGGTGATGCAGGTTGACTGCCTTGAAATGGCATCTGCTGACAGAGACCGTTACCTCCACATGTCTACCCGTGGCCAATAAAACCGATACAATAAAACGCATAAGACAGGCCCTTTTTTGTGACAGCGGGTTTAAAAACACCCATGGTCCGTAGAGTAATATGCAAAAAATGTACAGTAAGTGTTCTGATACAAGATTTCAAACAAAATGGGAAAGAGCACATTTTCTGACTACGTGACTGTGAGGGAGAAACGTGACAGAGGTTTATGTTGCTTTCCCGGACTCCTCGGAAAGCCAAACATTCAGATTTTAAACACGTCCGACACTCCCATGGAGCAATGTTTTGACTACAGGTCCCAGTCTGAGAGCCCAACACGAGCTCTGTGCGGTATTCACAGGCATTGTACACTTTTCAACAATTGCAGAGGGTGATGACAATCGATAGCAGTGTGCCAATTAACGTCTGACCTATATATAGGCTTCAAATACAGTTTTCAGATTTTCTTGAACGTAAACAAAATATGTTTGTTTAGGCTACAATTAAAACTCCACTGGGCAGAAATACATATAAAACATTTAAAAACAATGTAGATTACTGTTAATAGTGCTTGTTGGTGGAGCTTCCATGCTGTAGCTACAACATTTATCATGCTGCATTTATCAAACCTACAAGATATGTCTGGGGTACTGCTGTAGGTGGGCAGTAGCCTACTGAACTTACAGTTAAAACATTTGGAAAATACTCTTCTGTAACAACGTACAATATTAGTCAAACAATTAAATGCAGTAAAAGCTGTTAGCATTATGGAACAACAATAAAGTGTGGTGTATATACAGGCTCAGGTAGGTAGGAAACATCAATGAGAGAATACACGTGTGCTTACAACTTATTGCAAATGGTATTTATAAAACAATTTAACGTGAAATATAATTCATACAAAATAAAATAAAATACATTTTAAAATATAAACATATTTTAAGATATTTTTCTCTTTAAAAACATGGATAAGAAAACAATGATGAAATAAAATGATGCTATGTAGAAAGAGAACAGAGCGATGCATTACACATAACTATGAAATATATTTCTTTTCTATTGCTAGCATGTATCGGACATACAGATTCTCACGGAATCTGTATGTCCGATAGTCTCTGAAGGCGCCGTCGGGTTTGTTTGGGTCCTGTGGAGCTGTGTCCGAGCCAACCAATCAGGGATGATTGGCCGTATCACGTGACCCGTCCCTCCCCGCCTTGCCCACCCTCCCTCTAAATCGGCGCGTCGCTCAGACTTTATTTATCCCTTGCCAGTGAACGGACCCGTTCGCTACTTGTCTTCGTTATCTGACTCCTGAACACAGCTGGAACGACACTTCGCATTTTACTAAAGAACAATAAAGAAAAAGAAACAAACTACAACACTCTGTCCTTCACAAATTTACAGGAGAGAACCTATTTGTAACCGAATAGCAGAAATAAATCCTCCTGCGCCACAAACCAGAGGATACACACCAGCTCAGTCGCCAAGGGGGGCGTTCAGCTCAGAATATTTACGTTTTATTTCTTTTTCTGAAAACCCAAAATGAAAACCAAATTCATCAACGGGGTTTCTTCTTCTCCCTCCATGTCGCTGGGTCTGCTGGTGACTGAGAACGCCCTGCAGGTCCAGCCCGACACCGAGGAGGACTTTAAGGAGCTGGTCCGCCCCGACCAGCCCGACCTAGACACCCAGCACAAGGCTTATCTGTGGTGCCGAGAGTTCCTCCATGGAGCCTGGAAAAGCCTGTCTGAGGACGATTTCCACATCGCCATTATACGGTACAGTGTGCTCTTTGTTGGTTGTCTATACAAAAAAAGAAGACCCATATGGTTGAAGCTAGTGTGACAAAGCTGTTATTATATCGTTCAGTGTCATGATGTAAACCGTTAAAGCGTAAAAATAATGTATTTCAATAGTAACCTTTTGTACTTGTACTAGCTGAACAAGGAATAAAGATTATTTATTCGTCGTACAATTGAAATGTGTGTAGATCCCTTTATGCTGCACACACAGAGCATACATACTAATATGGATATTTAGAATAGAATCAATAAATTGAAAAAAAGCCACAAAGCCTATAACAACAAGTTATGTATTGGTTTACAGGGATTAGATGTGTAAAATGAGACTGTAGTCCTCAATCTACATTTGACTAATTAAATCCTAATGTTTATATTGTTTTCCTTGTCTTGAAGAGTATGATATAGAGTGATACGGCGTTACAGTAAGATTCCCAGAAACCTTTTTGTCAAATCTAAAAAAGAAAAACATCGGGGTGGAAACCTACAGCAAATTAGTGACAATGACAAAATAAGAGTCTCTTCATGTAATAATTCATTCTGTTCCATCTGACCCACTGTCCTCCAGAGGTGGTCTGAGCAACAAGCTCTTCCTGTGCACCCTCCCTGACAGCCTTGACACTGTTGGGGACGAGCCGAGGAGCATCCTGCTGCGCCTCTATGGGGCCATCCTGCAGGTGAGAGCCACATCACTCATCACTTGTCTTTGACAAAGAGCTAAACGCTGTTGTTTTACTGTACAAACAGAGAGTTACAAGTAAGTAAACTCTCCACAAGGATGTGCTGTCCTATCTGAGAAACTAGTTCCCCCCAGTAGTGTGTAGTAATTAGTGTGTAATTATTAAAATGTAGTTGATTTTCGTGAGGATTAGTGTCGCCATACATCACACACAAATAACAGCTGAAATGTAAAAATCATACCCTGATGGTCTTTAAACTAAACGTATAAGAATATTTGACTTTTCTGCTTTTCTCACAGAGATGACTTATGTAACTGGGGTCAAAGGTCACTTTACAGCAAGAGTTGATAATTACACAAATCAGACGATAAAGAAAAATGATGATACATACAACTGTGTGGTGTGACAGTGCCACCATCACAGGTTGTTGTGTGTTTGTGTGTGTGCGTCTGCAGGTCATATGCTTATTTTAGTGTATGCATGCATGTGCAGTTATGCCTTCACACGTGTGTGTGTGTGTGTGTGTGTGTGTGTGTGTGTGTGTGTGTGCGCGCGCGCGCGTGTTAGCCATTGTTGTACATGGTGATGTACCCCCATGGCTGTACATGCATGTGTTCTTTGCCGTAGGCTTCCCAAAGGAGCGTGCCCTGGGCACTCTTGTTCCCAGGTGAACCCACCAAAAAACACGGTACAGTATGAGATTTCTGAAATCTCAGCCTAATACAAGACGTAACACACACTCATTTAGCACAACCCCGACTGACAAAGCGGGGTAGATACAGTATGGAGGCAAAACAAAATGCTGAAACACCTCTCCTGTCTGTCTCCTTTCTTCTCTAAATCCCTGCCTTGTGATTCTTAATCGTTAAGAAGTCAGTCTCATTTTGGAACTAGTGGACAAACAGAGCACCCTGAGGATGAATCTGCACATTTGCAGCTCACTCAGCAGAAAAAACAAAACAACAACAAAAGTCATTAGCCAGCACGCAACTTGGCATATTGACGCTTCACAGTTTGCACAAAAGCAAGTTGTTGTTTTTTAACACAGCGATAGAGCCGTTTTATCTCCTAAGATGATGTGGCTGCTGTGTCCAGAGTGCATGATCCCAGATACCCAACGCAGACACATTCTGCAGTATTGCTAAGTGTAAGAGAACTTCTCCAAAGACCAACAGAAACCTGTGAAGTCACCATCACACGCCACAGCGGATTGATTTCACTTGCAAATATTGAGTGACAAGAGTTCAAGGACGTCAAAACATTTGCACAGGGTTCCTGAAAACAACATATTCTTATCTTTTCCGCTGGCGTTCATCATTTGGGGTGTTGTTTTTAGCACCTGTTGTTTGTCCCAGTCTGCTGTGATAGACAAAAGACAGAGCGACATGGGCTGCTTTCCTGCTGCTTTTGCAGCCTTAAAACAGGTCATTTGCAGCCATCAAGCAATTCATTATCATGTGCGCAATAACCACCGGCACAACAAGACCTGCATTAAGTATTAACTGAAGTCTGTGTAATTGCTAATGGCCTTATACGTGGTTACCTTTTATTGCTAGGGATGTCTGAGAGCAAAAGCACTGTGTCCTTCACCAAGGTAACTGCAGCAATCTCCGCTAGCACAGAACGGACTCTCAGGAATTAGTGATGTCTAATCAAAAAGCTAATATGATTAAGGAACTCGGATGTCATGTTCAGAGTGCACAGCTATTAATTATTAAGCAAAGCCTAACTGCACTGGAGACAGCGTTTCTCAGCAATGAAGATATGTGAATAGCATGCTGGGTGATAAGTAGATTCACCAAAGAAATGTGTATTTTTTTAGCCCCAGCTTTAAATATGTAATCCAACAGCAGTTGGGTAATAGAACATAGTTTTATGTCCCTCTGCTGTCTCTACACTATGTGTACCTGCTGGTGTTAAGCAGGTAGTCAGGGGAGCTCAGCGGTGACTCTGACCAATCCTCTGCTCTGTCATGTCCAAAAGACTCGGTGTGTGTTTGAACTCATACTGTACTGTCTGCACTGCAGGCGTGGCTAGGTTTTTGATGTTGACACTCATGGACGCTTTCACATGTATTCATGGATAGTTCTTTCCTTTTTCTTTTGTTGATAGATGTCCTGTAATAAAGGCGATTCCCAACAGTCAAACAAAGAAAATCACTTCCAAGTAAGTAACTGATGATGGTGCCACCATACAGTATCTGTCACCCAGTGTCCACCCAGTCACCACAACACCCAGCACCACCCCCTCCCCGCCTTTTGTCTGAAACATTCTTTTGATTCCCTAAATTCTCCTCTTACTCATGTTCACCTCTCTGATGGGATGGGGTTTCATTCTAAATGGTGAAATCGCAGAGATGCCTGAACCTTTGTAACCCCCGTAGGCTTTTGAACTTAAGTTCAGAATGGATTTAACACTTGCCTCCCCCTCACTAACCCCTGCCACAGCATGACTAAAACTGACTTGGGAAATGCTACAGTGCTGATTTCATTCAGTGGATGCATCTTATACACTAAACTAACCTGATTAACAGACTCTTATTTTGGTAAAATTAGCTCATCTGGCTTGAATCTAACTGCAAAGTTCAAATAAGGAAATTCTATTTGGAACACAAGACAGTATGTACCCACACAAAACAAATATCAGAGAAGATTTCTTTTGTAGAATTGTTCAGAGAGTCACTGCTGGCAGCCCACCAAGCCTCAAATCCAGTGACCTAGAAATTCCTTTACCCGCATCACGTCATGTGATCACAACCCTTGACCCTCACATTACAAGGATGAATCACCGTTCCCTGTCATGTGATCGAGGTGAGGTCATCCACCAGTTAGCTATTGTTACCACTCTGGCATCTTTCCCTCAAGAGTGCTGCTCATCCTCGGCAGCTTCCCTTACCTCTAATTCAGCCTTCAGTTAGCAGTGAGGCTAATGCTGAACTGACCCAATGTTAGTTTCATAGGATAACCTCGCCTCGATCCACCTTCTCTAATTATGCTGTCTGGTCAAGGTAAATCCTATTTGGATCAGACGGGACTTAACCGTATTAATCCCTGTGAGGATATTTCACGTCACAGCAGCGTAGTAGCACACAGTGGACAGTGTACAAATGCCAGTAACCACTAGATGTACTTATCACTAGAGATATGTAACTATATAAATATAAGGTTGTAGTACAATACTTGTTTTATTTGACCAACAGTCCATTTAGAATTTAGAATTTAGAATTAGAATGATATAAAACAGAGAAAGCTAAATCCTCTCACCGGAGGAGCTGGAACAAGCAAATGTTTGGCTTTATTGCTTGAAATGTGACTCAAGCAATAAATTGATTATCAAAATGGATGCTGATTCATTTTCTGTAGATCGACTAATGAATGCATTTATTGACTAATCGTTTCAGCTCTGTTCACCTCTCTGCTGCTTTGACTTTCACTTTTCTAACCGAAATACGGTTTTCATCCATTAATTATTTCCAGTTGCTTCCGCTGTTGAGCTACAGTCAGGAAACTCAACACTTCCTGCACAGATGTTTCACATTAAAAGCCTTCCATCTGCTCAAAGGGCACAATCTCTTCTGCTCCTATGCTTTTGAGATGAAACGGCTGCAGGGAATGTTGAGTGTCATTTACAGTAACTAAATAGAGCTAGAACAAATTCCAAAGTAGATGTTATTGTAAATTATTAGTTAATGAAAACAGTAGTTTTGTTAAAAAACTAATTCATAACAGAGGACTGGTGAGTATTACAAGACTCTGTTTTTGTACTGATGGAAATGTACATTATGCTAAATTGCACCATATGAGAACAGAGTACTGGAGATTCCACCGCTCTTCATTGTTTTTTGAGGGGCCTATATTTCCTTGTGTTAGCCCAGCTATTATTTGGAACCCATTACTTGAATATAAGCTGTTGGCTTGAATTTACGATAAATTAACAACAAATATAAATAAAGTACCTAATCTATGAACATAATTACATATGCTATAGATAAAAAAAAGTACTATTGATGGTTGGTTGGTGTTAAGCAACACAGTCCATGCTAATACCAGTAAAGCAATAAGTTGGTCAACTCTAAAAGGCCCTGTACATACTTTGGTCACACTATAAAAAATGTTTGTATAAGGTTTTAAAAATGTTTTTTAAAAATGACTATTGGGTTTAAAACTGATAATAATGGATCAGCCTTAAAAATCCAGTACCAACTTGACTGTTCATAGTTTCTCTTTATAGTATATGTAGAGTATATGCATGTAATAATAGGCCAATGCTGATGACTGTTGGGTGTTACCTGACAGTATGTATTTATTCCAGTCCTTATTCTGCAGACAGATGAACTCTTGTGTCATACTGGTTCAGATCAGTTGGCTTTGACCAGTCTGTACTGCATGGTTTATATCCATATACAGGTTTACTGACACACATAACAGAACAGATAACTATTGAAGTTAAAGCAGCAGCTGTAAGGAGTGCTCAGTGCACCTGCTGCATCGCTCCAAGGCCAGTCGCTAAATACCTCAGAGCCGAGTAGTAGCACTAATATGGGACCATCAGATCAGACTGAAAGTGATATGGAGGTTAAAATGACAGAGGGACCTTCTCTTCATTCAAGAAGGACATTCAGATTTATTATGGGAAGTTTCGGTTTCCTGTTCAAAAACAGGAAATAGTGTGTGTGTGTGTGTGTGTGTGTGTGTGTTGGGGGGGTGCTTGTTAGGATATGTCGGAGAGCTGGCTTGACATCTATGCCTTGTTGATAATTAACTTTTGAACGGGTGGAACACTCTCTGTCTGGGGAGAGGGAGCCAAATCAAACAGACTGCTGAAGCAAACACTACCATATAAAATAGGTCAGAGGAAATGAAACACAGGTTGATGGACAAGGGAAGAATGGCCCCAGTGCATTCACATAATGGGCATTTGAATCAAGAACAAACTTGTTTTCTCAATCAGCTCCTTATATCGAGTGATGGGGACCTACATGGGCACAGAATTTTCTGCACAAGTTAAACCTGTTTTGGTTGTTTCACATGAGAGATTTGCATTTAATTTTTTCTCTGTACTCTTTTCACCCGTGGAAGATCAAAGAGAGAGAGGAAGGGAGGGTGGGGCTCCGCTTGAAAAAGGTGACGTCAAGTGCATTTTCACCAGAACTGACCAATGTTTGAGTCATAATCCAGTGACAGTTTTGTCACTGTCTATCAATCCACATCCACCCAGTCCTGATGAAGCAGATTAACCAAGTTTTTGTTATGTTAAAAAGTTTTACTTTAATTGTTGCTTATTATCATATTAAAATGTAATGATTGAAATAATAAAATGGACACTACCAAGATCACAGTCACTGGCTCTAACAGAGTACAACTATTGGTACGCCCCATTTGTCTTTCACTAAGGGACTAAGGGACATCACTAAGGCTAAATTTAAATCAGTGCACTAAGACGTCAACGTTGTTATTGCTAGCATTGTTTTAAATCAATGTGACTGTACAGCCCTGTCTTCAAAGCCCCCGACTGAAGCTGCTTTGTGAAGGTTTTTACTTTAGTAGAGATCATGCACAAACTGAATCATCCCTGACTTAATACTTTGATTTGAACTCTGACTGTCAACTCAGCACGTAGCAGATGTAGGTCAGAACAAACCAACCAAAGCTCTGCATATACAGATGGTTAGTCTACATGTGGGCTAGTACAACTATAGTAACAGAGTATACTTGCTGCTTCACTGAAACATTGTCAGAGGAGTGATACATCCTATAAGCCCGCCCCATTAGAGTCTTTGCTCTGCTTTATGCACTGGCTACCAGCTGGCCTGTTATCATGCAGTATGTGTGTCAAGATGATTATGGTAGTGTGGATAATTCACGTTCAACATCTGAAACTGCATGTGTTCAGCATTCTGCAGATAAGGCATTACATAACGATGGGGAGTATTCTTTGACCAAATGCCCTGGGAATGAAGAAGAACAAGCTGATATAATTTGTTCAACATGTTTCTAAATCGTTCACATAATGCTGATGAAAACATTATGCACATAGGAATGAACGCTGTTCACGGGAAACTAAAGATTAAACGTGACTTGATCCAGGTGAAATCTACTGATTAAACAGAATTCTAATGTTATCATTTCAAATTGTTTTGGACTGAGCAACAAGGAAAACCCAGAGACTTCTTTTTAATGAGCTCTGTATGTACTGTACTTTCCGGACTATTGAGCGCACCTGTATATAAGCCGCACCCTCTGAATTGACGTGCAAAATGACTGATCTGAAGATTCGGATGGTTTCATTGGTCCACTGTGACCTGTTCGGTATTTTATAATAATTGGTCTGGTGTGACGAGCCTAAATGTATTGGCGGCATGACAGCGTGAAAAAAGTAGCGGCTTATAGTCCAGAAATTACGGTAATGGAATATTAAAGTGCTGTTTCTTTGCAGATAATACTCGTCAGTACATTGATTATTTGGTCAACAGAAAATTGATCAGCAACTATTCTGTTTTGATCCTGGTTCCAGTTTTTTGAATGTGAGGATTTGCAACTTTTATTTTTCTCAATAATTTTCTTTGAGATATAAGGGGGACACAAATGATGACTTGAATGATACAGGTCGGCTGGTTGATGGCAGCCTGTAAAATGGAAAGGACTTTACCTTCAATTACCTGTTTAACAATGTGATCCCATCAACAAGGATATTTGTGAGACGTCTCCTTAAGATTCTTGTTTATAGCTTTATCAACTCTGGGTGGTCCCACCACCCACAATTGTACAATCTTAATAAAATCTGAAATCATAATTGAATTTCCACCTTTCATTTAGAGTGTAGTTTATACAGTTTGTTCCCGGGAATACAACAGCACTTAAAAGATGTTACTTTCCATCTCTTTCTACAAAGTATAGCATATTGTACGTTATTATAGTAGAATTGTATTTTAGTTTGAATGTGTTGTATTTGATATTGTACGGAGAAAATCTGTTCTTAGATTGAATGCTCTTTTCGATTCTGCCATTGGCAGCGATGTACTTACTTATAGCACTTGTGATTCATCACCAGCCCTTACAAGTTTGATGAGACAGCTTGTTGTTTTCGATTATGGTTCTATGCACTTTATGTAAAGCTCTTGTTTGGAAGTCGCTTTGGATAAAAGCATCTGCTAAATGCCGAAATGTAATTTAGTTTATGTAAATTACAGGTTTAAGCCTGGTAATTATGGGCCCAGCAGGTGATGCAGCAAGAAAAGAAGTTGCATGCCAAGAACGAACTGTGGAGAATTACTGTAACTTTGACCTGGATGCTCATCGGGCGAGATGGAAAAAAGGCTTTATGGAATGCCATGCTGTGCTAAAATAGGCTAACTGAAACAACAAATAGTTTTGAGCAGATATTTGTGGTTCCGAGGTGCAACAAAAGAAAGGGTACAGTCCTCCACACGATGCTTTTGTGTTTATTTGTACTCTATGTGCATATTGTTTTACAATAAGCATTTAATTGACATTGTAATTTGTACAAGTGCTATACATGCCAATAGGCTTGTATGGATTCACAAAAACATTAACCATGAATTATAATGGTTATATGCTTTTTTCCTAGATAAGATTAAAGTGAACAATGTACGCCACTGAAACATTACAAATGTTAATTAGCCATATGAGCTAATATTTTCATTAAAAAACAACATTGTAGTACTTGCAAAGATAATAGTTCCCAATAAAAGGAATTAAAAAATCTACAATTAGTAAACTCCGGTTGATATAAACCACATTAGTGTTTTGGTAGTTATTCTACTTTTGCTTTTTGTCCCTTTTTCTGATAATCTGTAAACATTTAATGTGTTCCATTTGTAACAGGTGACATTTCCTTTGAAAATGACATGAACATGACACTGTCCTGCATTTGTCATTATGTGCCCTGTTATGACACATTTTTTGGTTAAAGAGCAGTTTTCTCTTGCTCATGACTCCACTTTACTCTTTGCTTTTGCTCTGGACCGTGTGTTGACCTCAGAGAGTAAAGGCTGACTGGGTAAGGCCTCGGGAGAAGGAGGACTGGAGAGTGGGACAAACAGAGGAGGTTTAACAACTTTGTCTTTAACCTCCTTGCTTTTTTCCCTTTTCTGCCTTAAGTGTTTGTCGCAATGGTTCACAAACGTATCCAGCTTGACAAAGGTCTTGTTGCACACTTTGCAGTGATAAGGCCGCTGTCCTTTGTTGAGGCGAATGTGCAGCCTGATGTATGACGACCGTACAAAGGTGCGGCAGCAGACGCCACACTTCATGTCCTCGTGGCTACTTTGTGTCTTCTGAGGCTGGTTGATCGCTGGCGCCGACACTGGTTTGGCATGACCAGACGACTCCTGGGCCTTGTGAGAGAGCAGGAGCGACAAGGAGCGAAAACCCTCGCCACACTGCTCGCACTTGTACGGCTGCTCCCCCGTGTGCAGACGAACGTGTGCCAGGAGTCCGGCCTTCTGCGTGAACGACTTGTCGCAGTAGGTGCACTTGAAGGGCTTCTCGCCTGTGTGGAGCCGACGGTGGGTCTTCAGATGTGAAGCGCGGCCGAAGGTCTTGCCACAGTCGGGGCATTTGAACGGCCTGTCCCCGCTGTGGATAATCTTGTGTGCCATCAGGTGGGAGGACTGGTGGAAGTACTTGCCACAGGTGCTACATCTGAACTTCCTCTCCTTGTTGTGAGTGGCCAGGTGGAGGTTCAGGTGGGCGGAGGAAATGAAGGTTTTGGAGCACAGGCTGCAGGTGTGAGGGTCTAGGCGGACGCGTCGGTGTGGACGTCGACCGTTGGGGAGGCTGCCGCCCGCCTGGCAGGATGCACGTTTGGATGGAGCGTCTGCTTTCGGCACGCGCTGATGTTTAGGTGAGGCTGAAGAGTCGGAGTCAGAGTCAAACTGTGGAAGGCTGAAAGTGCATCCACAGTCTGAGCAGTGCCCAGACTCCTGGCCTTTATCACTAGTTTTATCCAGCATGGTTCTATCTATGACCAGAGTGGCAGGGGAGGGGTTTTCACTCTTAGGCACATCATTGGGACATCTGCAAGTGATAAACACATAGTTTGTTATGCTTTGTGGTGTAGCCAGCAGATACTAGACATGCACGTCCACGCTATCAGCAGTACTATTAAAATAAAAGCTAAATCACGCATTACATATTTTTTATTAGCACCTCGTTACTGACGCAGTACTGGGTATCAGTGCACGACGGCACCAACGCATTCTGATTACGTGGGTTAATGAAGACAAGCGGACACGCAAGTCTGAAAGCCAGTAGCTTAGCAACCAATCAACTGTAGGCTAGTGTAGGCCCCGTTTCGCCCCGAACAACGAGGACGTGAGGCTATTTGAAGATGCGAGCGATTAGCACACGATCAAAGATTGTACATACCGTGCTCATTCTTCCTAACTAAACGTGCATGTGTTGGTGATTATCTCGCGAGTGCAGTTCAACAGCACAATAACAGCCAGAGTACGGGGAGGTCGCGCTTCACCTCCTGCGATTTCCTGCAAGAAGCTGCTCGGTTATTCGTGATCTAAATGGGCTGCAGCAGCATCTAGCGAGGGGCGGGATAACTGTGATGAGGTCGAGAGGGAAAGCAGAATACAACATTCAAACTAAGTTGAATATGAATTAACCTCGACATGGGTACTTTATTTATTTTTTTACTATAGTAATCCAACATTAAAGCGGTGTGTGCATACATTTCACAATGTTATTATTGCCCTCAGAGTCCCTTTGTCATTTTTAATGGTTTGTCTAACCATTAACAAGGCAGTTATAATTCCTCATACGTAATAGTTCGGGTTCATCTGGGTATTTCAGATTTTTTTTTGTGTGCATATCATTGTTGCCCTAAAGTTTCGTTCTTGCGAAGTGGCACTTGCCTTCCGTGGAAACGAAAGACAAAAGCAAGAATGTTGCTGGAAACGTTTCGGGGTTGGACCTCAGCAGCTGGCCTTTATAAACCGAACCGCTGATGTTACTTCATTCTTCCTCCTGAACTTGGCAGCAGCGAAGCTGATGCGACTTTTCAACATGACTGAGGTATTGTGTAATAATTCATCTGAGGACAGTCATTTATAGTATGTTAAGTATGGTGCATTATGGGGAGGATATACATGCACAAATGGAAAACAATTATTAACAGAGAAATTAGGAAATGAATCCTTGCAATTTAAAAGTGAATTAGTTTTGTTTTGGTTTTAGACAATTTCTTATACTAAATTAAGCATATCTGTAGCCTATTGATTAGAATATGTATTTATTATTTAGCATATTTATTTATTCGTCCATTCCTGCTTTGGTGTTATGCATTAGGCTGCTCGCTCCCAAACTACAGGTCCGGAACTATGACGGCATATCGCTGCAGTCAAGCCAGCTGTATGGAGATCATTTTGTTTCTTTATCAAACAGTCAAAACAAGTGGTTTGAGAGAGAAACTTTCCACACTTTTGCTTTCAAACTCTAAACTTTTGCTTTCAAACTCTAAAAGTGCATGACCCAAATCACTTGTTAATAACATTTATGCTT
>JAVQJL010052916.1:0-68414 GCA_036024295.1 Nannoperca obscura
TGACGGCTGCTTTCTCTGCCTGGCAGCCTCCTCATCCTCTTTCTCGCTCTCTCTCTCTCTCTCTCTCTCTCTCTCTCTCTCTCTCTCTCTCTCTCTCTCTCTCTCTCTCTCTCTCTCTCTCTTTGTCTCTTTCTGTCTCTCTTTGTTTCTCTCTCTTTCTCTCCCTGCATCTATCTTTATGTCTCTCACTCACACAGAGACACTCTCTCTTCCTCTCTCCTTGCCTGGATGTCACATGAGAAACTGACTCTGGTCTCTGTCTCTTAAATGATTTAATTGGATGCAAACTCAGGAGCACGGACATCAATATGGAACTATATCTGCCATAAGGCAGAGCCATTAGTCAATACTTCGCCCTCCACATGCCGAAGGCTTTTGTCAGACCTAATTACCCAGTGCTGTATTCAGTGGAGCTTCACCAGTGAGGGACTGGGACTCCTGTGGGATTTTTTTTGGATCACAGTTCACTCCCAGTGTACACAGTGGAGTTGGAAAGTTTACAAAAGTAAATATCACTCACTATTCTCTTCCATTTAATTCTGACAGCTAAATGACTGCAGTCATGAGAGGTGCACATTCACTTCGACTGGTTTCTTTGACTTAGAGATATTAGGTCTGAAATGCTGTGTACACTGGACACCAGATGGCAGAACTGAATGACACGCTCAACAGTGTTTCTCCTTTGTGGTGATGTAAAGGACTCACTGACACTCATGTTTTTAATAAAATCAGTTTGGTATTCTGATACAGAACAGCTTTACACCTTTTTTTTATGGAGCCAACATTTTGTTGTCGGTCATTTCCCAAGGGCAACACACGTTGTGGGAACGCTCTTTTCAACAACACAATAAAAGCATTCGATAACCTTGTTTCTAAATGGCCTATGTTTACGTTAGTGACCTAAGTGAGTATTTGCACACTTCCAGTTAAACCATCACATATTAACTAGAGCAACTTGAGAGTCAGTGACATCAGTATGGATGTATCGGTATTTTCACTTTGGTCACAGCTTGCCGTTAGCTTTGGGAAATTCATATCAGATTTCAAAACTGCTGTAGTTAGAGATGTGTATTATATGTGTTTTTGCGTGGTCCTCCTTTAGTTTATCCCAGTGAAAAACGATATAATCAGTGTAAGGATGTTCACAAAGACAGTTTTGGCTAACAAACACCAGCTCATTAACTGGTTGGCCAGCTGAAGTGACAGGTGCAATCTTCAAAATGCTCCTGATTGAAAGTAACCATGGTAGTTGCAAAAGTTGGTAATTATTAGTTGTCCTACTTTGTTGAAACTCTGACAGCCCAAAATACTTTTTCAAGTTATTATACTTTTTATTTTATTTATTTTTTGCTCATTTGTTTAATGTTTATTTGCTTTTGTTAATCTTCAGGCAGCCATTTAAAATAATGACAATACACTACAAAGTGCATAAAAGTAATTTTTATTAAGACACACATCAAAAGAGGTAATTCAAAAACAACAAAACTACAAAATATTGTATACATATGGAAGTTTATTTGCATATTACACTAATCTTGTAAATATATGTGTCCCTCCAGGGTGCCTCGTCCAGTCTGGTGGTCAAGTTTGCAGACACTGATAAGGAGAGGACCCTGCGCAGGATGCACCAGATGGCGGGCCAGCTCGGCATCTTCAGTCCCATGACCATCCAGTTTGGGGCCTATGGCGCCTACTCTCATGCTGTAAGTCTCAGCCCGGCGGGGGAGGAGACGGTGAGCTTTACAAAAAAAAAAACTGTTGTGATTTGAGGTTTTAACTCCCTATCTCTCCCACTAGGCATGTGACACTCCCAGCGAACAACTCCTTCAGTGATTCACGCTATTAAATGGCTGTTAGAGTCCAACTTTACAGATGCTTTACAGAAAATGCTGCACTGCTTTTTATAGTGTGTCTTTTTATCCCTTCATTTGTCCAGAGAAGCTGCTCATCATGTATGCTCAGCAACACACTGTCTTACTTTCATGCAGTTGTAAGCATCCATTTCATATTCACTTTCCATTCCCACATTTCTTGACTTGGTTTGTGAATTTAAACTGCCAAACCCAAGCTCGCCTTTTTAACATTTCATCTACTTACACATATGCCTTTACACTCAAACAGAGATGCACGTCATTACCCAGAACTCACACCCGCTCACCCCCTACCCCGTTCCATGCCAGCCCACCCCACCCCTATTTCATATTCACACATGAAAGTCACAGCCTGGGTTAGGAGTCTGTGAGATTTTGCACTCACACAGTAGCTAACAACTCACCCTGACAGGTGAGAATCGCCCACTCATGCACAATGTCTCCACTAACTCTGCCACCGCAGACCCTTTTTGTCTCACACACCTATACATAAAGAACACTGTACATATAGATATACATAGAGTCCAGCTTGCTAAACTCATCTCGCCGCCTAGCCTTTATATTGTGTCAGTATAATGAGCACAAGGCCAGAACGGTGTTACAGTAGATGGGAAGCAATGCTGCAGGGCAACACAGACCACTCTGCTCAAAAACAAGACATGGGCCAAGCAAACAGAGATGTGAGAGTAAACATGCTTTGGTCCTACGGCTATTTCACCCTCCTTTCCTTTTCTGTCTTTTCCTACATCCCTCCCGCAATTCGCCTCTCTCCCCACTGCTCTTTAATCCAACAGCAGATGATACAACAGCAAGCAGCCCTGATGGCAGCAACACAAGGGTCCTACCTGAACCCCATGGCAGCCATTGCTGCTGCGCAAATGCAGCAAATGGCAGCTTTCAATGTCAACGGCCTGGTGGCTACTCCCATGACACCGTCCTCAGGTATACACTAATAGGCACACGCATGCATGCACTAACTGGCACGGGTGCAAGAGCAGAGGCACATGCAAACACACACACACACACATGCAAGGCTTCTCTCTCCATTTCTCACTGCTGCCCTGGTACATATTCATCATTATCAAGAATTAAAGAAGGAGAGGTAACATGATCATTCAAGGCCTTTCTGCTTTTGCCCTTGTTACATTTTTTAAGATGTAGGCTTAATTTTTGAAAAAAAAAAATCTGACATTGCCAGCGTTTAATTAACGGAAACGGAGCCTTATAGTGAGTGAGGCATGATGGGAGAAGATGTACAGCATTCCTTGACACTCATTTGCAGCCACATTATAGTCTCTCTCTCCTCCTCTCTTTCATTATCTCGCTCTCTCTCTGTCTGTTGCTCTCTCCCTTTGTGTCTCTGTGACAGTGTGTGTTTTCTGGGAACACAGCCAATCCGATGACTTTGGATGCAGAGTCCTTGGCTTATACATTATAAGAGCAAAGATTTGTGTGAGATAATCCCGGACCCCAGTCTGAACTATCTTTTTGGCCCTTGTCATGAGGAGCTTTGATGGCTCGACACTAAGTAGGCAGGCCGCCTGAAGGCAGGGTCATTGCAAATGTATTAAATAAAGTGGCTTGACGCTGTACCTGGCATTTGTAATCCACAAGTCCTACATATACCAGGCAATGCCTATCAAACATAATCCTACATGACTTAAATGTCCTTCACCTGGATTAGAAAAATAATAAAAATTCATCAGCACAAAAGGGCACTGACAAGGTGACAGACTTGGAATATCACCATAAGGGGGAAAGGCGGTTAGAAAATGAAGCAGGCCCCTGTACATTATACTGTACATTGTGGTATCTTGTTGTAAGTCAACTTTTACCACTACATTTTGTAGCTTCAAAAGTGTAGTCATGTACCCCAAGCGTAAAAATATATGCCTTTAAAAAAAGGTAGGTATCCAAAAGGTATACAGCTGATTAAGTGCCTTTTCCCATGCACAACCTTTAAACCTTAATCAGTGTGCTACTTTGACTTATTTTAGAATCTGTTCCTTTAGTTTAGGCTGAATTGGTACCAATTTGTACCAAACTACCGTTCATAGTTGGTCGAAGGGCATGCATTTTGTACTTATGAGGGCCCATTATGTGCCTGTTATACAGTAGTACATCTGTGAGAAAATTTCAGTGCAAAAATATACTATGTACTAGCACATGAAGCGTGCAACCTGCAGTTTCCATAATGACTCTGTATCTACTTGCAGGCACCAGCACACCCCCGGGCATCTCTGCCACAGCCGTGCCCAGCATAGCCGCCCCTATCGGGGTTAATGGATTCAGTGCCCTCCCGCCTCAAAGCAACGGGCAGCCCACCTCTGAGCCCATATACACCAATGGTATTCACCCTTACCCAGGTGAGCCAATTAAGGCCTACATAAAATAAACATGAGATATATTTGTAACATCTACTGTCATGAGACTGCTGCTCTGACGCTGACACTTTGCTTCTGGTATTGATGGTGATCTATAAATGTTTGATTGTTCTGGTGTTGCACTTGATCTGAATAAGAACATCACCTAATTGCCAGAATGTGAGTTCAACATGTCAGTTGCGACAAGCTGAATTATATCACATGGTACTGTTTAAAAGTTGACAAGAGTCCTTTTTACTTCACACTCTCATTCCATCTTTTTCTGATTTGAACTGAAGTGTTTAAGGCTTGAGGGTCAATCAACAGTGTCTTTGCCAGATTTCTGAACAGCCAGTGCTAGTATCATGATGAATCCATCAGTTCATCCATCAGTCCATTATGGTTAATTTGATGTGTCTCAGCCCGTCCTCAGCTTCTTAATGTTGTCTGATACTGATTCCTGAAGAATTGACAGACACACACACTTGTTTCTGCATTATACAAAGGCAGCTGCAATTGTAATGAACTACAAAGTGGTTTGTTTGGCATGTTGTTAATATTTGATGCAAACATCTGGGGCGAACAGGCATTTTGAAGAACTGAGATATGACAACCCAAATTTCTCCCACTCCCTGTGTGATCTTACTCCCGATGGTTCTCTACAGCTAACCAATTTCTGTCTTGTTCTTTAACATTTTCTGTACTTCTTTCTTTGTCTTTGTGTCTGTCTTGACCATACCCCATCCTCTCTTTGTCTCTTTTGCTTCCATTTTCCTCATTGTCACCCCCCTTTCTCTGGCTCTCTTTTCGTCTCTCTGCAGCACAGAGTCCAACGGTGACCGACCCTCTCCAACAGGCTTATGCTGGTGTCCAACACTATGCAGGTGATCTGTCTCTCCTACCTCCTCTACTCTCTCGCTTCCTCCATCTGTCCCTCTCCCCTCCCTTTCTGTTTGTCACTTCAGTAGACACTATGACAGGTAGAGATAGCTGGACGACCAGCCAATTTCCTCCCGGATTAGGCTACTTTACATTAGGATTGCAAAAGGGTTTTAAGTTGATGATTATACACCCACACAAAAAAAAAATCTTAATTCCAAAAGTACACAGAGAGCTGAGAATCTGAACCTGCCATTTCCTCCTACATGAGAGATGACATAGACCTCTTATAACCACTGCTTTCTGCCTGACATCAGCTCTCATTAACATGGTGTAAGTCTCCCTCTCTTTCTTTGTGTCTGCTCAGTAGAACCGCACTCCACTCCCCTCTTGCCATACTCTTTGTGTAGTGATCCACCAGCCAAATGAGCCCAGGCTCACAGTCATAATGCAATGTATTTATGCAATGTCTAGAGGACGCAAATGAACAATGGAGTAATGATTTGAGTTTTGTTGTGTCAAATATGAAAATGAAGATGTGAAAAATTCCACTCTGGTTCTCCCTTTGCAACAGCAGCCTACCCTGCCGCCTATGCGCCAATCAGCCAAGCGTTCCCCCAGCAACCAACCATCATTCCCCAGCAACAGAGGGAAGGTAAGAGCGAGCAAACGCGCCCACCCAAGATAAAAGGTGATAATTGCCATGTTCCATTCTAATGTAGCTGCGCTGCTTTGAATTAGCGAGGGAGGGAAAAAGCTGGCTGGGAAAAAATGTGAGAAAAAGGCTCCCCATTTAAAGAGAAGAACATTAGCAGTGAGATGGAAAGTTACTCTGTCATTATTCAAAAACTGCACTAATTCAAACTCTCAGTGTTGGACTGCTTAATCAGTCCATTACAATGTGTTTAAGTGGTTATAAATATTCATCAGATTAATTAGCTGCATGCATAATCATTTATTACCATTCCTAGTGTAGTGTTCGCTCTTATGCCACAGCATCAGATGTAATAAAGCATAGGATATACTGTGATGGTAAATCACTCTGTTTGACGCAATTCGTCAGTCTCAATTATTCATCTATATGATTGTATGAGACAGTGTAGAGAAACATGAATATTCAATATTTGAAACTGAGTGTTTTTAACATTGCCTAGAGGAAAAGTTATTTTATGTTTGCAAATGTTTCAGCAGTGTGAGTGCATACCAGGGTGCAGAACTGTAGGGCTAAAGTATAGATAGACACAAACTCAGTCTCACATGTGAGCGGCTTCTTCACTTTACATGCAGGCATAAGGTCACATTATAGGAAAACATACAGTTCTTAAGGACATCCCATCTCTCACTGCTACCTTGGAACATTTGAATCATTAGCAAGAATTATAGAAGTCATGGTAATGCATACACACTCAGAAACAGCCACACACATTATTT
This sequence comes from Nannoperca obscura, assembly GCA_036024295.1. Lineage (NCBI taxonomy): Eukaryota > Metazoa > Chordata > Actinopteri > Centrarchiformes > Percichthyidae > Nannoperca > Nannoperca obscura. The sequence goes on from JAVQJL010052916.1 coordinate 6,545, forward strand.
CTCTAACACACACACACACACACACACAGAGCTATTCTTGGTTGAGCCAGTGGCCTGTCTGAGTTCTGGCCTCCTCTGTGTTTTGGCTGCTTTCCCAGCCTGTCTCAGTCCACTGCCACAGTCTGCAGCCCTGCCATTTAACAAGAGACACCTAAACCTGAATACACAGACACAGCCAAGCCTCAGCTTCAACCTCCCTCTGAAAGTTAACAATTTCAACAATACATTCTCCCGGTTTGTATTTGTGTGTGTGTGTGTGGGTGTGTCAACAAAGAAAATCTCACCAAATCCAAAAATATTATTTTAACCAGACAAATCTTCACTGTTTGCTTTGAAAATATCATGTTATGCTCAAAGTAATACAGTGCTCTCAAATGCTTGTGGTTAAACTAAAAATGCCTCAATTGATCAACTTAATCACTGCTGCAAACTAATTGGTTTAAAAACAAGACACAGTTTTAAGGTTTTTCCTGCATAGAGAATTTGAAGGCCGCCCCTTTGCTCAAGCTTCAAGACAACTTTTCCGAATCTGTCCATATTGGGGATAATAAGACCCATTTCAAGAGCACTGGGTTAAATGCATCACTGCTGACTGTAGTTGCATAAGCAGAATAATTTCAGGGTGGTCTCAGGTGAAAATCAAAAGCCTGGTGCCTACATTAAACACAATGCAACTCTAACTGCCAACACTTCAGTCAGAAAGCGTGTGTGTTATGCTAATAGCGGCTAATGAAGCCTCGAGCCCCTAGCCTTAAGCAGAATAAGAAGCGGGCTTCAAAGGTCTGGTCTATCTAACTCCACACACCAAGATATTTTTCACTTTCAAACTTGTAGTCTTCAGCCCAAACCATCACTGCAAATGACATGTCTTGAGGCAATTTATCAGATTTCACACACCTGGCCCTGGAGCCACAATAAGCTTATTTATAACTTTTTTTCACATTATGTTCTAGTAAACAGACTTTGATGTGTAAAATCAGTGCAATTCCCCTTTCAATTCTGCATATGTGAATCATTCTAAAATTACTTCTCATCCTTATCTGTGCATACAAGCCATACAGCCACGTGTTTGGTATGAATAATGTAGCCAGATCAACTTGTCAACATGCACTTCCAGATGATTTTGTACTTTGTGTCTCAGCAATATCCCACTATGGACAACACATTAGATATACAATTTAAGCACCGTAGTATAAGAAAAGATTTACGTTTGGCGGCATTTTTGTAACAGATGAGGACGTCAGTTAAAAGTCTTCACTGCAACATTTATTCTTTCTGATATAATAAACTTTCTGATATAATAAACTTTATTTATATAGCACTTTTCAAAACAAGGTTACAAAGTGCTTTACAAGGCAAGAAAGAAATGAAACAAAACAAAACAACAACAATACAACATTCAGTGTATAAAACTATTTCTAGTGGTAATTCAATTAAATGTAAGACACTTCAAAGACAATAAAGTCGTCGGTGAGGTAAAAGTTAACCAATTAAAATAGCTAAAAGACGCTACAAAGATTATAAAATTTACAGTCAAATAAAATCAGCAAAGGCTTTCTGATAAAATAATGTTTTAAGAAGAGATTTAAAAGATTTCACTGAGTTGGCCGACTTGATTTCCTCAGGTAGATCGTTCCAGAGCCTTGGGGCCCTTACTGTAAACGCTCTGTCTCCTGTCTATATATATATAAGATTACTTTGGTCATGGTTGGTGTGATAACCTTTTTGATTTAGGTAAAACCACGTGCATGTAACAGCATTCTTTGTTGGGTAAAAGTGCAAGCGGTCTACATGATGTATGACTGTATGATTTTATACTCTGCTTTTATCCAGTCAAAGGGCAACTGACGTTCAGTTGTTCAAGAACAGCACCTCCTTTTCTCCACACAGCCAAATAGACATACTTGCATATATAGAAAAGGCAGAATTAAAGTTTTAAGGCAACCACCAAAAAAACAAAAAACAAGTTGTGTTATGTTTGTGAAGACTAGTGAACAACCAGCTGTCCTTACACCAGTTGTAGACATTTCTTTCCATCAAACAAACCACTTCTTTTCAAAGCACAAATTCTCTAAGACACCTAAATCTAAAAAGACAGAGCTGAGATTCAGCCTTTAAAAATCCTGTGTGTGTGTGTGTGTGTGTGTCCTCTATCTCACCAAGGCATAGCAGCACTACAGCCAGCCACCACTGCAGCCCTCTTATCAGCCTTCTCACCAGCCCCAGTCTCATCTCGTCATGCTATCACCCTGAGCAATGAGACAGGAGAGAATGCTAGCCAGGCAGCCAGCTGCAAGCATACTGTCCCTAAGTCCATCACATCTCTCTCCCTCTCTCTCTGTGTCTACAGTTTGCTCACTCTCTATCTCTCTCTCTCTCTCTAGTTCATTCCTCCCTTTATCCAGATTGGCCTGTACAATATGTGGCAGCTGGGTGGATGAGTGTGGAGGGATGGAGAGAGATTGTAAGACAGTCTTACTGTCACACAGTAATTGGGACAAAAACTTGGCTCATGCTCTGCCTTCTCCTCCCCTCTCTCTTCCTCTCTGTCTCAGAGATTCTCTTTCTCAACATAACCATCTTAATCTTTCTCTTTCAATCAACCTCTCTGTGTTTTTTTTCCTTCTCCTGTTGACTCTGTTTTTATCTCTGGCTGTTTTTCTCTTTTATTCCTATCTCTGCATCTCTGTGGCTGTTTACATTGTGCACTGCTATTGCCAGCACATTTTCTGAGAATAGTCATAGTCAAATTTAACTGTATAATACAATTCATTGAAGTGCCAACTATCTATGTAGTTATTATGTGAAATGGGGTTCTTGGAAGGATTCAAATGGAAGCCACAAAAAGGGGTGTCCTTCTAAGACTTCAAATAACGGGATTACTGAGTGTGTACCATGCCACAATAACACATTAACACAACTAATATTTGACATCATCAGAATGTGTTGTTTACATGGCTTGTCCTGATTGATAAATTTTTCCACCCATGTTATTATGGTCAGTCTTTCTCTCAATAGGCATCCCCTGTTTATGCTCACATGTAACTCTCCTGTTGTGTTTCTTTCATTGCCAGGGCCGGAGGGTTGCAATCTGTTTATTTATCACCTGCCCCAGGAGTTCGGAGATGCGGAGCTCATGCAAATGTTCCTGCCTTTTGGCAACGTCATCTCTGCCAAAGTCTTTGTGGACCGCGCAACCAATCAGAGCAAATGTTTCGGTGAGTCAAAAATCTATGGTGAAGAAGGTCTAAAAAAGAACTATTGAAATGAACAGAGCAATGCACTCGTGCTCCCTGGCACCATCGCACATGCGACACACTGTTTCTAACATGATGGTGGGAAGGGGGGACACATAAAAAGCCTAAAATCACACAGGCCAAATCTGCGATTAATCCCTCATCTAGCTACTGACTGAAACCCTGTCTATCAATCAGTACCCACCTCCTCTTCTCTGCCATACCCAGCCTCTTTTACTCAAGAGAAAGGCAGTTTCCCAGACCCCCCCTCCCGGAGTCCTCCAGCCGGGCAACCCAGCAGCATCCCGCCACCCCTCCCTTACTCATCTTTCGCCTCCCACACAGCAAACCAGTTCATCAGGGTGGAGGCAGTGAAGGTGGAATCCATGGGCTTAAAGAGATAATAATAGACTGGTGTGGGCCTTGCTGTTGATTCAGTTGGACAGCAGCACCCAGGAGACAGGCAGGCAGGGAGAGAGAGAGAGAGAGAGAGAGAGAGAGAGAGAGAGAGAGAGAGAGAGAGAGAGAGAGAGAGAGAGACTCCCAGCATTGGCTTTCTTTCAGTTTCTCTTTAACATGGCGTGTCTATGAGGCTTTCTCTTCCTCTCTTCCTCTCTTGCGTCGTCTGTCTCATTCAGTCCATCTCAGGACCGTATCTCTCTCTCTCTGCCTGTGCTCTCTTCTAAACATATGCCTCTCACTATCACTATCCGTCAGTCAACAAGGGGTAAGGACAAAGGGGCGGTGACCTCATCAGTCTCACCGGCTTATTTTCCAAGGCTAGTAATTAAGATCTTGGCTGAAAAACAGCAATTTAACCCATGATTCTTTGGTGGGGTTTATTTCCACTCATTTCTCTCTCCTTTTTATAGCAGAAGCCCCTGGGCCCTTTTGTAAGACGTTAACAAATTAGGCAGACGATGCTGTGCATTAAGGAAGATAAGTTATTAGGCCTCCAATAACTTGGAATACTTCATCTTAAAAATGGGTGAATTTAGCCTTGATGATGTGGATAATGGACAGTGAAGACATACATACATGTGTAGATACACTATCTGTATGCATAACTATACACAGTATAGAGATAAAATGGATCAGTGGATGGACTAATGAATTGTCCATTGTGAAAATGTGGCCTTGAGCACACCGGTGTGAGGAACATATAATCTAAAGCAGTGCAACAATGGATACACAATAGACAGCATTTTCTACAAACTAACAGAAAGCCAATAACCGTACTGTTAGCTGAAGAGAAAAAGAAGAGCTTTCCAAAGCATGGTAGTGTGTATTCAAATAGGACGAAACAAAATATTTTACTTATTCACATCTGTAACATACAAGATTTATATTCCCCCACTGTCCTTTGGACTGCACAACAACATTATTCTAATTTAGATTCCACTTTTATCTTTCTTTTTCTAAAATCTAAAAGAACCTCACCTTAAATTCATCTTCTAAATACAGTTTACACTTTAAAAGTTACCTTACTGACTTACTATATTTTAAAAAGCTGCATATTACAGTATCTTAGTAGGTGCAGTATGTTAAATATTTTGTTAAAATTGTTAATAATTTTAAATAAAATTGCTTGCCACGGCAGAATGATTCTTGTGCGCTTCAACAGAAACATCTATGCATACATGGCTTGATATCTCTGCAGCACAGGTGAACTACATTTTGGGATTTTGAGAGGAGATAATCAGACTTCACTCTTTGAGATGGAGTGTTTACAGAGAAGCTTGAAAATTTGAATATGGTGAAAAGGTCACTGGAAGAGCACTCGAAGCATGTTCTTATAAAGGATGTATTTCTGGAGTAGGATTTGGAGTATGCTTTTAAGGGATGCATCACTGTCAATTCAGACAGATGCCTGCTTAGTGTAGTGAGTTTATTTGCACTGTGATAAAATATATATGAATATATGACGTGGTGTGATATTAAACACTTATTCGGGTTAGATATAGAAATGTCTAAGGGTTTTATAAAAACCTCAAAGTTATTAAAAAAATGTAGATGACAAGAAAACAAAAGTGACGCAGGTATTAACACGAGTATGTTATAGAACTGTAACATGTATAGAACATCCAAGGCAAATGTGTCCACCCTATAGACAGTCACAGTTGAGGAGCTGTATGGTTGTTTGATTTAACGTGGGACTCTATGGATACAACATTAGTCTTAATCCTCTGCTTTTTGTCACTTAATATTGACTTTTAAGAGTGATCAAAGCTTACCTTGTTAAGTGGAATTTAGCTGGATTTAGTTTGAAAATGAATTTCAAAAGATCTTCTGAGAATGTATTGACACACACATTCCTAAAAGATGAATCTCAATGCATTTAGATATGATAGAAAATATATTCTCCTGTTGTTTCTTTTCTTTTCTTAGCTTTTTTATTCTTTTCCGCTTTTAAGTCGGGGATGCATGTTTGTTTCAGCAGCAGCACTCATCTATAGCCTACATTCATATATTTACTGTGCACAGATTCACAATCCTCATTTGACACTTCTAAATTGTCTTTAACAGCCACCCTAAAGCCATATCTTTCTTAAAAAAAACAAGCATATCTCCAGTCAACGCTTGCAAATGTAAAATAATCATCACAACCGATACATTTAAAAAATGTATTTAAACTGTAAAGTCTGGAGCCCGCAACATTTCCCATGACAATACGCAGATTCAATTGATCACCTTGGGGTTGACTGAGTTGTTAAAAGGGAGTTCACTGGGAGATAAGAAGAGCAGGGGACGTTGTTTTTTTTCATGGTGCCAGCATTACTGCACAGCATCACTACGTAGTTTATTTAGGGCCATGCGAGACTTATGTACTGTAGCATCCTCAGCTGCGCAGCCTGGTGCTCGACTTGTATTTTCACCCAGTAATGTTTGCAACTTTGTGTGTGTTTTTATGAAAAATGTATAACATTACAAAGTGTACAGACATTCTGCTGATATGGATGGCTGCGGTGAGAGCCATACCTCAAACACTAGTAGCGTTCAGGGTATTGAGTTGCACAGTGCCACACACTCTGCATCAAAGATATGAAACACGAGCCAGTTACTTTGTGTCGAGAAAACAGCTAAAACTGGAAACATGTGCAGATGTGTTATTCTGCTTTTCGACTATTTTAATGCACATGGATTCAAGCAGAGTTTGCAGTGCGGTCTTTGTCCTCTTCTTTCCATACTTTGACCCCAAGCATCCTATCGCCTCTTTGGCATGTTGATGTAAATGTGAGGTATGGAGATTCGTTAAAGCCAGGGTTAGTGTGCGTGTGTGTGTTTGTGGGATTGGGAGGGGGATCACTGCCAACTGACAGGCCCTTCCCTGCTCGGTTTGTTTAAAGGGTTTGTAAAAGCAGCAGCCTTATCTCACCCGTACTGACAAAAGCCTGCCCTCTCCCCCCAAATTAAATTGGACCCATAGCGGTGTGATCAAATCAGCTGGCAGGCGGAAAATTCGGGCCGTCAATCACAGAGGTGTCTGATAAGAGCAGGCAAGGAGTCCCGGTGTGGAAAGCTGTGGGCTCATTCCGCCTCGACACCCAGGTGATAACTCAGAGCAGCAGGCACCTCCGTCCTACACACCTTGCTCCTAGCATCTCGTCACGACCCCCATGCCCTTTACTCTTCACTCAGATACATTGCTCAGTCACACACATACATGAAAACACACACACACACACACACACACACAGCCCTGCCACTCTTGTATGGTTCAAACAGGCAGGTAAAATTCACAGACACTGCTTTGCTCTAAAAATCCACACCCAACATGAGACTCTGTAATCTTTGAACGCCTTTTCATGTTTTCTTTTTTTTTGTTCTTCGCTCAAGTTAAACTTACGGTTTCTAATAGCTCTTCTTCGTGTGATTTTTTTATATCTGTGTTATTAGCCATTGTGGTATTTTATGTAATCTTTTTAATTCAAAGATTTTCAATTAATCGGCTGAAGAGAGAAAACAAAGAGCTATTGTCGTGTCATTGTTGAGAGTTAAAAAGGGTCTACTTCTCCCCTCTTTTTTCTTTCATCTCGCCTGTCTTTTCTCCCTGCCTCTTTCCCTCTCCCTTTCTCTTCTTCCCGTTACTCTCTCATCGCTCTTCATTCTTCTCCCTTCATGTGTTATTCCTTTTCTTTCCATTTTTCTCTGACCCCATCTCCCTCCTGTTCTGTGTTCTTGACTCAGGCTTTGTGAGTTTCGATAACCCGTCCAGTGCTCAAGCCGCTATCCAGGCCATGAATGGTTTTCAGATAGGCATGAAGAGGCTGAAGGTGCAACTAAAGCGGCCAAAGGATGCCAACCGACCTTACTGACTCGTCTGCTGTCCATACCCAGGTATAGTAACACCCATGCCATTCTATGCCATGCCTATTCTCAAACCAAAACGTCCACTTCTCTTGGATATTTTAGTATTTGTTGCTGCAGTAGATGTCATTGTCTAAGAGTGCATTGCCTCAAATCTCAAGTTAACCATTATGCAAAAAAGGTGTTTATTATTTCTAATCAAAATCATTGTTTCTTATTTTTAGTCCTTTTTTAGTTTGAATGACCTGTTACGCTTTTATTACAGCAATTTATAAAACTATACCATAGATTTGCAACCTGGAAAATAAATTGAAATTGTATGAATACAAGTTGTATCCAACCATTAATGATTGAGAATCTAATCAAATAAAATATAATTCCAGTCATTGTTTTATTTCTGACCCCAATTAAATCATATGGTAGAATATTTTAATCAGTGTATAGGGTGAGACCAACTTTACTTTTTCTTAAGTTACCTAGTTTAGAATTAAATGTGGTCAACAAGGAAAACATTTTAATTATCTACTCACTATCTGACTTTGTCCCCATGAGCAACAGATGTGACATGAATTTCTTTTTTCTCTTTTTTTACTGCAATATGTTTTCTTTTTTTACATAGTAGCTGTTAAAGTGTCAGGACGAGTTTCTGGATTGCACAGAGCCTCTTCACAGAATCAGCCCGTTGAGATTTCTGTCAGGTTGCCTTGCTCCACTGAATTGTTTTTGTTTCGTATCGTGTTGTGAAGTGGTTATGAACTATGCCCACATGTATCTACTGTTTTTACACAAAGTAGAGCAAACAAGAGATTGTGCAAATGTTCCCTCCTTGTACTGATGGCATATCTGCCACCAGATATCTTTAATATCTGGCAGTTCCTTGTTTTGGCCCTTAAAAAGTCAAAGCTTTCATAAAAAAATAATAAAAAGATGCTTTACTTAGAGTGGCACCATCCTTCAATCAAGACTAATTTCACAGTGTCAGGCTTGATTCAAAGAATCATCACCCATCTGTTTCAAAGTGCAGCTGCCAGTGCACAATAATATAGATGCATGCTCTCTTCGCCCAATTGGCTGGGCAACGTTTCATTACAATAACATAAGCCTGGATTATATTCCTCCATAAATAAAAGCACGGTAATACCATTTGTTTGTTTTAGATTTGACTCTTTAAAAGCCACACAATAGCATTAATGGAAGGTGGGATGTAATACAAATGATAGATGCTCCCTTTATCCTTCGCCTGATAGCATTTGAATAGGGCTGTGCCCTGCTAATTGAAGAGAAGCTTTCTAAGCAGACACCCTGGGAAAAGAGGGGGGGGTTGGTGGTTTTGATTTAGCACATCAATGAGGGTGAAATGGAAAATATCCTGCAACAGCAATGAATGGCGGGACATTGAGATGTACTCAGAATGTCTCCAAGTACAGACATTTCCCACAATAGCATTTTTATACTTGTGTATGTGTGTGTGTGTGTGTGTGTGTGTGTGTGTGTGTATGCGTGCGTGTGTATGTTTTTTTTTTTATGTTCTCCTTCATCTCTGGTCTGGTTCAATCCATCTGTGTGTTTTTCTTCTGTTATTACACCACTTCTGTTGTTGAGTTAAGGAAACCCAATAGACCAAAACCAAGAGCAATCCCATGAAAACTTTAAAGAAAAAAATACGCTAGTGGGGCGTCTGAAGCCAGCTCCTGGTTTATAGATTCTTAAAAATCATCAGGGATTTTATATAAAGAAGTTGTATTTGAAATTTTTGACCAATCTACTTTATCTAATTTTTTTCTTTTCATTTATTGCCTTCTACAGACAGTACATTGAGTTCTTGAGCAAAAGACTGAAATGAGTAAAGTTCAACTGTAACTGTTTAATTTTCTAAATTCAACAACATTGTAACGATGAAAAACTTTGATGAAACTTGAATGATGAATTTTTTTGTGTGTTCCTTGGGTAAAAACTTCAATATGTAGATAACTTCAGAGGCCCCATTTTTTCTATAATACTGACGATTTCACTTTGAAGTTGAATTAAAAACACGATCAGACAGCATTCTCTTCTGCTGGTCTCAGGAGCCTTGCTACTCTGAAATTGCGTTCTGTGTCTTAAAGATAAACTTAATGCAAAAAAGCTGAAGCACTCACTGTACGGCCACCCTCATAGCAAACAATGCAAAGCAAATCCAATTACTGTAGACAGGACAAGTTTCTGAAATATGCATTTCTGCCTTAAGGGTTATCTTTGTGAATATAAAAACATCAATTCAACCTTTTAACCTGCAAATGTTGTCAGCCTGAGAATATTTCACCACCACATTCAGGCAAAAGAAAAGCCCTTTTTGTGCGGTGCTGAAGATTACTTGTTCTGTTATTTCTGTTTTACTTGTCAATTCATTTTTTTCAGTTTTTATGGTAATAACCATAATAACCTCATTTGATTTGTCAGGCAGAATAAGTGAGAGTGTGGAACAAATATGGAAAGGGTGCTTTGAATTCTGACTTAAGGAAAAGAAAATCCCATTGTTTCTTTCCTTCTTTTGCACCCCCACCAACCTGGCAACCTGACATGGCCTATCAAAGTGTGAGGTGGCCTTTCTCCGCTATAGCCACACCCCCCCTACCCACACCTGTCATGGGGCCAAGTTCCCACAGCTGTAAGTTGAACCCATGGTGTCATTTTCTTTTGGATGACGTCATGTGGTGGGACTGTGACTGCGTTGCATGACATGGCGTTGGTTGATATCTCTAAACTCTATCTCTTTACATTCTGCCCTCCTTTTATATATATACTGTATATTTACTGTATATTGTATATTGGCAGTTTGTGGAGTGCAGTAAAACAATGCCTTTATTGGCTGGTACCTGTTGTACATAATGTAACTGACTGGTTGGTTGATTATAACTGGAAGTGGCCTTTAACCCTTTGTGCTATTGTACCGTGTGCCCTTGTGATGTTTTACTTTCTCTTGTGGGGTTCATGTGTATGAATGTACTGTATTTTCTATTTCTCTATTTCACATTCATATCAACAGTGTTTTTCTTTCCAGCAAATTATGATTTTTTTTTTATTTATTTTTTTTATGCAAGTCTGAAGCTTTGCAAAAAAGGACCTTTTTCTCCCGGCGATCGACAGCTGTTTAGTTGCGAGATGGCTAAGATGACCCTATGTTTGTGTAGCCAATTAAATCTCCACCGTTCACGCAGAGAGCACAGGCAAATGTTGACACTCAACTTCTCTGCTGATTCCATCTGCACAGGGAGTACTTCTGCAAGATTGTTTTGTTTGCCTAACATGAGAATCACTTCCCATTTATTTATTTATGAGGGTACAAACCAATTACACCGTGCTAGCAGAGCTGCAGGCACCGCTGCAGACCCACATGGCCAGAATCTGTCCACCATACAGCCATACTGTACACATAGGTGTATAAGCAGGGCAGAAATAGGACAAAATGCTGTTGCTTGTTGTTTTTTAGTAGGATTATGCCACCAGATAAATTAAGCTCATGTTTTTGCTGCTTGTATTTGAGATAATTGTTACTCTGTATGTAAAAAAAAAAAAAGGCAGCAAACATATTCACAGTGAAAAAGGTTCTTTCTTTGAAAGTGAGTTTGTTTCTATCCCTCTAGGACAAACCCTGGTATGAGTTTGTCGCTTTCATCAAACTTGTTCTGCCCCATTCTTTCAGAAGCCCTGCAGGCGACTCGCCCTCCCGTAGTCTATCCAATGAACTCAGGGGGGTGTCTAGCCAGGCAAGCCGGGATGTATAAGGTCTCTCTGGCATCAACTATGCCTCTTTACTGCCAGGTGTCTTTTATGGAGCCATCTAAGTAGGTGGCAGTGTTGGGAGGGGGGGGCATAATGCTAGGACGAAAAGAAAATACATTCTTTATTATCTGACAAACTTGGAAGGTAATAGTTGGGTTTTGAAAGAAGCTGTTTACTTGAGGGAAAAAAAAGATCTATTCTAAAGCCACTGTGTGTTTCCATTGTTCTGTGGTAGATGTATATAGGGAGAATCGCTAGTGGCTTATAAAGAAAGACATCTGTAATCGGGACTGTTAGTGCTTTATGCTGCTAATGGCTTGGCTTGCTTTGGCACACATAAGAAATAAGTCAGAATCCCCACTCCCACATCTAAAAAGCAGATCTATTATGAAATGGTAACAAGCTCATTTACAGGAAAGGAAAGGTAGAACAAAGAGTGTCTGGGCGCGTGTTCCTGTCACAAAGTCAGACCCTTTCATGTTCACTCCCAGAGAGTGATTTGCCGTGATTCCGTAGCCTTTCTTCACCCACATCACAACAAATTAGGGATGATAGGCTGTAAACTAGATCTTTTATATCCAAAGCTCGACAGCACGGACACATTTAGTAACAGTGCTGCATTTTAAACCAACACAAAGGCAGGGGAGATGCGAGGTTGGTTTTTCATGGGATCCTAATTAGAGGCTATTTCTTGAAATATGTACATTTCTTTTTTTTTTCATATTGGACAACCACGTCATAATCATTACACTATTTTGAAACTCGCACACACACTTGTCTTGTTTTCTTTATGTTTCCTTTGTGTTCTTTTGATAGTTCTAAATGAATTAACAATAAAATGAATAACAGCAACATCTCAGGCAACATTCAGCTGTGTTTTTATTTTTATTTTTTTCATGCAGGGAGCTGTAGTCAGTTTAAATTAGGCCTTCCTTGGATTAGTGCTGTCACAGTGTAGATGTCTGTTCCATATGGTTAAAACACAAATCTCCCACCCCACCTCTAGCACACTTATTTCTGGTTTTGATTGACACACTCCTCTTTTTTTTCTCTTCTCCCCGTCTGTTTCTCATGCTGTTGGCTGTGCCTGTCAGTCTGTGTGATAACCAGGAGCCAGCAACCCTGAGCATGTTTTCCACAGCCTCACTGAATCCACTCTCCTTATTCTCCCCTCTCTTTCCCCCCCCCCTCTCTTTCTGTGTCACAGGATGAAGGGCCACAACACCTTATTTCCACAAGTGCAGTAAAAGTACAAAGACTTCTTGCTCTGCTACATATCATGAAGGAAGGGTGGTCCCTTGATCCTGCTGGAAACCCGCTGAAAGATTGGGTGACTGCGAGAAGGATCCCAGAGTTGTTGTTTTTTTTTGTTTTGTTTTTTTTCTTCGCAAATGCCTCTTTTTTCCGTGTTTTGCTTTGGCGTCTAAGGAAGAAGATTTTTTGCAGAGACCAACTTTTTGCTGCTGTTTTTTAGACATGGTGGGAAAAAAACCTTTATAGACTCATTATGCTCAAAGCATGCATACTGACACAGGATATAGATAAACACACATAAACACAGATAGCAAACCAAACATACACATTTAAAGAGGCTACACTTAAGAAAATGAAAAGAAAATCTACTTTGTACATAAATACGTGCAAATGCCAACTCAAGTACTGAATCAAACACACACACACACAAACACACACACCAGCCTGCTGCCATTTTGGTTTTTGTGCCTACACAGGTGTTGTGCTCTGTGACAGGGCAAGCTCTGGATCAAAGAAGAAGAAGAAGAAGAAGAAGAAGAAGAAGAGAGAGAAGAGGAGAATCCAGGATAATTTACATGCATCATTCCTTAGGAAATAGGGACCAAAGGACTAAACGCTTTTTAAAAGAATATAAATATATAAATATATAAATATATATTTAAAAACTCATACCTTGTAGCTGCAAGTATTACAATTTACTCGTAGTCAAAAAAAAAAAATCATTAAATCAATATCCAGTGGCCTACTGTAAGTACGAATAAAAGAAAATGGAAATAATGTATAAAAAAAGACATGGAATCGTAGTATAGGGGCTGATCTTTTGCTCTGGATGCTGATTTAGCACCAGGTTGTAGAATAGTAAAGTAGAATAGAAGAAAATGTAGATTTGCTAACTTTTGCTGTTGTTAAAAAAAAATACTTGAAGTCGTAATGAAGGGGGGGAGGGATTCATCTGCCCCTGTACGCAACGAGTCTCTTTCTCTTGGATGTTAAGGTATCGGCCACTGGATATCTCCATCATCATGATGTACAAGTCATCGCACTGGAAGAAAAAAAAGGACAAGAGAGAAAAAAAGACTGAACTTACTAATGTCTGTGCTGGACAGGGTGCAGACGTTTAAGGCTTCTCAATAGCCTTTATGTACAAGCGACAATCCACTGTAAAGACCAAGCAAAATGGACATGGGGTGTCTTTTGTTTTTTTTGTTTTCTTTTCTTGACCTTTTGTATTGCAACAAGAAGTGTGAATTATGAAGCCACAAGTTGTTAAAAGGAGATGGTTCTACTAAGAGAGACGGACAAATGGATGGTTACAAGGGGTAACAGAAAGGAAGGAGAAGCAAGGTGACAGCTACTGAAACTGCCAGCAGAATGAACTCAGTATACAAATTAATTGGCCCTTATGGTGTCAGAATCCCGACAAAAAACAGAGTGTGTCCATTGTAAACAACTTGGACTTATAAAAATGACATGCCAAGGATATGTGTGTCAACTGGAGCTGCTGCAAAACTCCAGATTGAAAAAAAGCCTCTTGGCAGATACAAACAAGCATTTTACTGATGACAAACTCAATTTACTGTATTGATGGCAAATGGGGGAGCAAGCTTTTAGAGATCATTTAGCTCTGTCAAATATAATGTAAATTCCATTATTAACATGTTTCCTGAACTGCTTACTTCATATATTATACATAGAGCCTATGGGGAGGGGTGGTGCTACTGCTTAAACAGACTATATATAAATTTGATCTAACAGTCACTATTAACCATCATTCTTCGTCATTCTCTGACACTGAAGCCAGGCACACAGTACTATCATGTCTTGATTTAAAGTCCTGTAGCCTTTATTTTGACTGTTTTAGAGGTCTGGATGCAGGCTCTTCTCTAGAAGCAGATCGATATGTTTGGAATGAGTATGGAGGGAGGAGCAATGCTGTTTCAGTCGGTCTGAACACTTTCACCATTTTTTTCTGTCAAACACCAGCTCATATCCGTACACCAGCCCTCTGAGCACTGACAGCTGGCAGTAAGAGGCATGGCTAGGCATGGAGAAGGAGAGAGGGAGGTGAAGAGAGGAAGTCAACAACCAAACATGACACTGAGAGCCCTTAAAGTGATGCTTCTAGGGTGATGCCCAATAACTTAATCCATAAAATAAAAAACTGCAATCCAGCTCCTGGTGAGAAACACCATATATATCTGTGCTATATGCTTTCAAGGAACAGGATTAAATGGTTCAAATAGTACTGGAGCATGGTACCTTAGGCTCCAGTTTTTTTTCCAGATCCTGTTTACTTCTGAGATTCTTTTTGCTGCTCCCTCCCTCTTTCTTTAGAAAGAACAGCAGACCAGACCTATTCCAAATCACTGAAGGAGGGACTGATAAAATGTGCCAACAGACTCCAGAGTGGTCACTGTACAACTATTCTTTGTCATTTAAACAAGCAGAAGTTCTTGATTTGAACTCTCGATTCCCTTGTCCTAAGAGCAGCCATGCCTCTCCTAACCTCAGCCCAACTGTTCAGCTCATCTTCCCTTTGAACAGCATTTTCGAACCTGGCTAATGTCTGTGCTCACTACCCTTCAATTATCGTGTGCACCGTATTAGACATGCTATTTCACCTTTCCCTCTAATCACACTGTAATCACCAGCCTCTATACATTAGCAGCAACCAAGTGAAAAATCACCGGGATAATCACTTGGACCAAATGACGGGAGAGATGGTCCCCTGCATGCACATGGATGACAGAAGGAAGATTAGAGAGAATTATGTTTGTGCCTACTCCCTGGCAAGGCTGCTGACAGCTGACCTGGCACCAATAATACTGCCAAATTTACCCGAAGAGGAAGATGGAAGATGTGGGATAGAACCTTCCATATCATAACAAGGTGTTAATATTGCAAAGAATTTTGACTTTACCAAAAATTTAAAAAAGAAAAGGTATGAAACCTTTGCTTAAAACTGGGTCAAAACCAACAATTTTGCTGGAAATCCTCAATTCTATAGAAGATGATGTGGTGAGGCCTGTTATTGTGCTTCTTCTTTTAGCATGTAATTATGTCCCAACTATCTATATAGAGGCTGCAATTTGTTTTTTACAAAATAACTTGCTCTAGATTTCTTTCTTTTTCTAGCTCGCATCCCTGCTGGGACACCTGCAAAGCACAGTATTGTTCAGCACTGAAAGAATATTTGTGAAGCACAGCAGTTCTTCAGATTCAAAAATGACGTCCATCAAAACGACAGCTTTTTAGAAATTGCCCTTAAATGGTCAAACCCAGCCCTCCTTCCTCAGCCCTTGATCGGAAGTTAGACTGAAATGCATGAAGCTACATGAATTGCAGTGATGTGAAGTAGTAGGTCAAAACAAAGCCATGTTCTGCAAACCGTTTGTGCTCATTATTCATGTGAAGCTGAACTAATCGATGGGAAATCTAATGTTCCATGAGCAATGAAATTCCCTGTGCTTGTGTCTGCCATCTTTAGAATATATTCTGCAAGTGAGGCTCTGTCAGGCTGAACATGACCCCTTGCAAGCTTGCTCCACTGATCTTCTCTGTCTTATACCAGATGCTGTAATAGTTCCCACTGCTAATGGCAGGTTGAGTCCCCATTGAGCCAAAAAACTCAGCCTAGCCTAGTATCATGCTGTCTGCTTGGCTAACAGTGCAGTCTTCATGTAGCATCTCTGCTATGCCAGGGCTAAATTAGGCAATTTTAAATCAGCACTTCAACACTTTTAACATGGGGGCTGTTGGTGTTTTTACACCCTGGGGAGAATGTTACTGAAGTGATGTGCATTAAAAACAGAAATAGCTATGAAACATGCTCCGGAGCTACCAAAACAAGAAGAGATTGTTTTTAGATCCTTCCATTCCCCAATTTATTGACAAGAGTCTCTGCCTGCCCTGCTCCCACCATAAGTCTGGTCTGGTTTTTAGTCCAGGCCATGTTTCACCTCTAAGATCAATGACAAATGTCAACCCAGCAGGCTCTCACCAAGCTGTTGCCAATATGCTATTTGATATTTGTCCTCTAATTTACAAAGAGAAAATGTAACTTGGCATTTTAACCAAAATGAATTAGTATGAATCAAATTAATTGTGATTAATTGTGATAATATTTTAGTATGCCAGGCAAAAACCTACAAGGACATGTCAAAGATAATGCCCATAACCCCAAAAGCATATAGTTTCTCTTCTATACTGTCAGTATTTAGCATCTCGCAATAAGTATTTTAGTATATAAGCATAGCCAGTTGTATTCCAATGAGCGTTTAAAGCACTTTCTTCTATGCCACTGATGCATGCACCCACTTTGACCTGTATGGGAAAATGAAAAAGTGGGGTGTATTTACATACTATACCAATTTCCTCAGTTGCCACAACACCACTGCTAACAAGGTCAGTCCCCTAGAGGAGCATGTATCCTTAGAGGGTCCCAGCCAACGGCGGGTTGTGCAGAAAACTGCTTGAGCATGTCTACGAGTCTCCAACCCCCTGGGTGCAGAACACTCACCCTAAAATAGCAGTGATTGTCAAGGAAAGGAAGTGAAATGTAATTGACTGAAAGTGGAGAGATAATTAAAGGAACCTGTTGGACAGGAGGGAAGAAATTAATGCCTCTCATTTAATAGCTGCTTTGGGAGAGAGCTTTTCCGTCATCTCATTTAGCGCAGAAAGGGTTACGCTGTTGAAATGGGATTTTGTATGGAAAAAGGTGGAGGTGGAAATAGGCACCGGGTGGTGGGGGTGCTGGGTGCTAAACTGAAACTCCACAAAATCACTCCCAATACTCAGGGCATCAGGCGCTATGATGTCATGATTAGTGGAGAGGTTCAGAGCCTTGCCTTACCCCTGATCCTGAGGGAGGTCCAGCAGAATCTCAAATGCGAGGTCAGTAAGATCGCACCCCCATCGCGGGGAGTGCTGAGCCAGCAGAAGGGCTGACAAAACACCCTAAATTGTGCTTTGGATTTATAGCATCATCATCCAATTCCAAGAGAAACAAACAAACAAACAAGGGGGAAAAAAGATGCCATCGTCCACCCAACAACGCACAGTGAATCACTGGAGGTGTGCGATTATGTTTAACAACATGGCTGACAGTAATGAAGACAAAGACTTTTTTATTCCTTAATGTAAATAGCCTATAAAATACAAAAACAGAGGTTGTATAGCAGCTTGTGTTGAGAAGCCCAACTCTGTGGGACAATGATGTCACTATAAAATGTATCCACAGCAGTGCAGGGATCCAGGAGAGTTTAGTCCTTTTAAGCCCCTTAAGTTTGGGCTCTGAATGTGCATCCTACAACCCTAAGCATCGGACCAAGGCTTAGAGAGTATCTGACTTAGTGTCAAACCTAAGCCACAGCCCCGAAGTGATCCGTTAATTAAGATTCTGTGTGTACACCGACATGTCATGATTTTTCTGACAGAAGAAAGATCGCCTGTGCGGTAATTGGATTAGTCCAATTGGGGCTGATGAACAGATATGACAGTGACAGGAGAGTTCATCCATCTGCATGCTTAATGCTTGACAGTGCGACAAAAAAAGCATCAGTCACTTTTTCAAATTCTTTGGAAGTGAAAGTTTGAGCTTTGCAACATTTAAAGAGGTTAGTTTTCCAAAATGAAACTCCCGGTAACAGTTTGTTCAACATGTACATAAATCATCATTTAATACACATTGTCGAACCCACATGTACATGGTTAGGCCGAGATTGGAGGAAGGGGACAAACGAAGAGAGCAAATAATTGTAGAACCCAGCAGAACCCCCTGCCTGCTTGACCCAATCTGCCTCTGCTTTCCTGGCCACACAGCTGAGTAACTCCTGTACATACAATATAGCTTATTTTTCAATTCTGTTAAACTTTCTTTATAAGCCGTACAATAGATCATGTTCAAACATTTAAAAAAAAGTTAAAAGAATAGTTAATATATTTCAGTGAAACTAAGAAAAGGAACCTATGAAATAATTTATCAAAAACAGAAGATAAAATGATGTTTTTGTTTCTTGTATAGTGAAGCACTGATGTTCAAAAATGGGATTTTATGCTCATGTTGGTAAATTGTTCTTTATTTTCTCTCTTTTGATTATTTGTTATCTGCTGAAGCTGGGATAGACCCATTGTCATGAGGTTTATTCGAATATGCTTTGATCATTTTTTCTTTCTTTTTTTTTGGCTGCACAATCCCTGTATGAAATCCCACGTGGATGGGCAAGTTCAAAGAGATTTTGCTCACTGAAAGCTCTTAAATCAATACAAGAATTAACAAACTGCACTGTAAAAGGATGATTGATGGTACTGGTCATGAGGATTCATAAAAAAAATGAGTCCATTGCACAACTGAGTTCAAATGAATCAGCATTGCATGTTCAAAAAGAATCTCATTTGAGGCCTTTTGTTGTTTGGAGAAAAAAAAGACAGAAAAAGACAAAAAAACATCAAACTTTGCAGTCAGATTGGTTTTGAGATCTATGCTGTCATATCTAGTGGAGTCATAGTCTTTAAGCCATGGGTGATTTCCTGTAATGTAATTGTTCTTGTCTCTCTCTGTCATAATGGAATTGTGTGTTGTTGTTTTTTTAAGGTTTGGTGGTAATCATTGACATATCGCTGATTTTCATCTTCTCTGTTTTTACCAATAGGAAATTGTTATCTAATGTTACTCCATCCACTGAAGACATTGTACCAACAGTAGATTAGCACCATATTGCTTGATTCCAGTCAGGTTGATTTGTTAATGTGAGAAGGGAATTCTGCCTTAAACCCAGCCTGTTCTCTCTGACAGTACTACCTGTGAACAGTGGTCAGACTCACTGTATTCTGGGGATGCCAAATGTTCTATATTCAAAGGTCAAAAATCTGCTGTAAAGACAAACACTTCGCCAGAGTCAGTTTTGCCTCAAGCCCATTCTGACACAAATAAGGATGTGGTCATCCACCTCCATTTCCATTGGTTACAAGGACCAAAATGTAAACAAACTCAGCTAACTGAGCAGTTTGCTCCAATCAAGCATTCAATGAGAGCCTTTAAAGTATTCACATTTAGTCATAGGTAATTTTGCACGACGGATCTTTGTATCAAGAATCATTACATTCCCAGCTTCACTGTCTAATTTCATCCTCTTCATTTGTTCTCATGAAAAATTAATTTATCATAATATATTTGGGTATTTATAGTCACAATGAATGGAATAATCAATTATTTTATTTTTTGACTTGAACAAACTGGTTTACTGTTTTCTTTTTGTTTGAAACAGAGATGTAATTTGAATTAGCGTTGGCTCGGGTCCATTTCCCTTATTGGGGGTGATATCTCCCATAGTGCTCCTGAACTCTGTAGTTCTCTAGTTCATTATATTCTGCTTAGACTAAAATAAAGCACAGTCCTGTAGACGATTGAGCCTGCTTTGTCCTTTTTATCTATTCACATAGCTTGATTAAATAATTCCTGAAGGTTTGGACCCATCATGGCGTGCATGCATGGCACCGTTTGCAAAGATGTGAAGTGTTCGGTGTCCTCTTGTCACTTGGATTGTGGAGAGAATGCATTTAAGACATGTCATTATATTAATTGAGCTAACAGCGCTAACCATATCCGAATACCAAATTAGATGAGACGGTTAGTAGAAAATCGTTTAAAAAGGGCGAATAATGCATAATAAATGGAAGGGAGATTGGAAGAGGGAGGGGAATAAATTGAATTGATTAAAGGGAAATGGATATTCAGCTCTTGTCTCATGGAGGTGTTACAGTGGAAACAAAATCAGGTGCAATGGGTGCTGCTGGTTATCATCTGTGAATAAGAAGAAGGAGGTCAGACGATTAATCAGAGGTTTTCCTCATGCTGCGTTTTATCAACAGAGATGTTACGGTAAGGAGGGTCAGGTCACATTGAAGCCTATGGTCAGTGTTCTTTTTATGGTCCCAGAGCCTCCTCCTCGCTTGTTAACTCTTAGGGTCGGTCAGCAGCCACCAGCCACCAGCAACCTCAAAACCTATTACAGTGGAAGGAGAAGGCAAACAATATTGTGTCGCACAGCTAACACGAACCCCCTGTGCACAATGGATGAGATAATTTATCTTGTTTTTTCAACTTCAAATCAACGTGGTTTCGACAATTTTCAGCAGCCACAACATGTCCATCCCAACGGAGGGATAACATCAAAACTCTCTGACAGTAATTGCTCCCAGAGTGGAATATGACACCCCAGGGAACATCAATGACCAAACTATCCCAAGACACCAAACATCATTTCTTGTTTATGGGCCTCTCTGGTGCGTCAGTGTAGCAGCATTCGTGTGGAAACAGATTTATGGTTGCTAAATTTGCAGGTGATAAAAAGGCAAAGAGTGGTCAGTTGGGGCACTAACTCTTGGCTAGTCACATGTGGACTCCCGTGCTCAGTCTTTGCGGACCCTTTCTCATTGTGCGGCAGACACTCCATGATTCCACATGACAAACTGGATTGTTCCTCGAGTGAGTCCGCTGAATTATTTTGGTCCTTTCAATTGCATCTCCTACCCCTGAGATTTTCCTCTACTGTTGCCTTTGAGCCATAAGCCTCAGCAGCTACCGTTGTCGATACTCAA
Organism: Nannoperca obscura; assembly: GCA_036024295.1. Taxonomy (NCBI): domain Eukaryota; kingdom Metazoa; phylum Chordata; class Actinopteri; order Centrarchiformes; family Percichthyidae; genus Nannoperca; species Nannoperca obscura. The sequence continues at coordinate 27,706 of JAVQJL010052916.1, forward strand.
TCTGTTCTGTAACCCCTAAAGCTAATGAAATGTGCTAACAGGGGTTTGTTTGTTTGTCTCCAGGAGGGGGGCCAAGGGAAAGAAAATGGAACAACAAGACTCTTTTGACAGTTCCATTTTTTCCAATGTTTTGGAGTGAGGGATAATCATGAAGTATGGATTGGATAGGGGAAAGTTATTACATTTTGTTGTCTTTATCCTTGTTTGAGTTGTAAAAAAAAAGGTCAGATTGTTCAAAACATGGTTCTCTGCAGTTCCTGGGTTTATCCTCAATTCTGACTCCCCTTCTCTCTCAGTGTAGGAAAGGAAAAACACATTTTCCTCACTTATCTCAGCCTTGTATCCCTCTAAATCTTCAGTGTAAATCTGACAAACACACAACCTCCTGTCTGGCTGGAGTGTTTCTTTTGTGTATTTACTTTATTGGCAATGTTGATTGGGATGGGATGGTCTTACGAAGATCAAATATTGCAGCTGACAACAAAGACACACAAGAGAAAAAACTGCTGTTTAAAAGATCCGTCTCCATCCTTCTAGTGTCCTCAAGCACGTTTGTTCAGGCTTTTACAATTACATCATTCACATCAACAAATGCACTGTGTGTGTGAAGGGCAGCATGTGGATTGGCTACATCACAAAGCATGCAGTGTTCTTTGTTTTCCACAGGTAACCAAAGTACTACTCATTAGTGACAACACAATTGCACATTTTGTTTAATTTCTATGTTTCACGTTAAGCATCTTTTCAAGCTGTACCTTCAATTGAATCTGGCAGATGAAGATAAAAACATTTTCTCACATGGAATATTTAATTAAAAATAACAATTTAATGGGTTTATGATAATACAAACACATTTTATCATGTCTTCCTGATTGTTTTGCAGCTGACACTAATATATAATTGGCAGAAATACACTCCAGACCCTTACTTTCACAGGCTTACATTCTTGCCACGTGCCTCATTATACCATGGAATGGCTTGTCTGTAGGTAATCGTGAATAATGCCCTTTCAACTTCTTCACTATGTCCTACACAAATATTTACCACATTGACTTATCACTTGTCACTTATCACGCATTTAGCATTTGACTTTTATCGTCCATTAATCTATCAATGCATCCATTAGGGACACTCAAGCATTCGGGAGCCTCTGCACACTTCAGTGGGCCGATTAGCATGTTCTTTAATGGGAAACATGCTGCAAACACTAAGCATAAGCTATGCCACTCAGAAACCTGAATGTGCTGTCAACACTGTCTTTAAATTTCCAATTTGCATCAAAGAGCCTTTGTGCCTCCACTATCCCACTTCTTTTATAAATTATTATGAAAAAAAGGTCTTGTCCCTGAAAGAGGCTCTGAATGGCTATGACAAAGAGTAGCAAATTTCGATTCCATCCCTCTTAACATGCAGATTCCCAAATAACAAAAGATTATAACTAAATGAAAGTGTGAAGAAGACCTGGGTAAGCAAAGCTGCACAATCCCTTTGATCCTATTATGTATTACAAAAGCTTAATCAATATCTAATCAAGGGGAATACAGCATGCTATGTCTTACAGAGCTCTTTGCTGTCAGAGGTGAGGTTGCCATGGTGACTGGACAGGTGTGGAGAGCTTAGGCTGCAGTGGTATTGATGGAAATTAAGAAGCATTGATGAGACCTGAAGATGCTGGGATTGAAAAGGGAGATAATTAAAGAGAGGGATGCAGCAGGAGATGCGGGGGAGGGAGGGACAAAGCAGATTTAGGTTGGAGATATGAGAGGTGATGCAGACAGGTGTAGCTTGGACATGGAGCCGTTTCTCTGTTTTCTACTTGAACAGCAGGAAGTGCATTGCCTAAGATTTCCACCGCCTACCAGCTCAACAACAGAAAAACTATCAGAGCATAAACACTGTCTTACAAGACACATTTAAGTTATATGTGAAATTAAAGTTGGGAAAAGTAAATTGCAATTACAAGGATGTCTTTCTTTAGTTTTACACTTCAACTGCAACTCAATTCAATTTTCAAGAGCAACCTGGCAAAGAAAACCACAAAGAGCAACAATTAAATGTATAGATAAGTACCAGCAAAACACATGTCCAGCTTCTCTTATTACATGACAAACAAAACATCAGCAAAGCACAGCCAGGCTCCTCATGGAATCTGGCTCAAAATGCCTTTAATGCCTACATTAAACCAGTTTAGAGAAATATATGATATTCAAGATATGACTGACCACAAATAGTGTTATGCACATTTGGAAAGTAATTTCTTTCCAAACTACTTTCAAAAACTCAATTTAATGCAGTGGGCCTTATTCCTATTAAAACCTCTGGCCTTTCCAATGAGTAATATTCCACAAGGTTAACGGAGTTCCTCTGAATTTCCGTAACTTTGCCAACTGCTGCTTATATTCCATAATTACGAAATGAAATGAGAGCACATTGAGAGCACGCACAGTCCTCCATTTTTATATATCAATTAGTTTCTCTCTCATTCAGAGCTAATTCACAGGGTGGTAAAACTGTAACAAGGGAAGATAAAGCAAGTGAGAATGAGTGTGTTAATAAAAGAAAAAAAGGCACCAAAACATCTGAGTCATAGCTGACCTGGGCAACCTGAGGATGATGTCACTGCGGTGCACAGACTGTGCTTCAGAGGGAAACTTGTCAACCGGCGCATCTGTACTCTGTGTGCTGCTCAACCCTTGACTCATCCAAGCAGCAGGAGTCCAGCCAGTTCTGCCCATTCTGACCCTCAGCCTTGCCCAGTCCCACAGAGAGCTGTCTGTCAACACCTGATTAACACTTGAGATAATAGGTCATTAAAGTTCCCCTTCAATCAATGAGTCCAATCAAGTAATCAAGGCCAAGATTGAATGAACCCAAACCAGCATGGAGCCCGGTGGGAGAAAGAGCCTTTAATCAGTATTGGGGAGTGTGTTGCTTTCATCTGTAGATGGAACAATACTGTAGTCCAAATTTGGTGATTCTTTCTCTTCACTAGCGTGACGATTTACTTTCATGACCCGAGTGCTGTCATAAAAAAAAAAAAAATCCAGTACATAATTTTTATAAACCAAGAGCATCTTATTCCTTCAAGGAACACTTTTTTTTTTTGCAGGTGCTTATTTTTATTCAGAAGTACAATAACCTCAACATCCCTTCTTGTCTAAAGACGTTTATATAATCTCCAGAACCCTCATGCTGTCCAAAGCTCTGCAACACACACATCCCACTCTCCAGCCCCCTTGTTTCGCTGATGTATTAGCGCTGGCCTTTGTTTAAATCTCTCTTGGTATATGGCGGGTCAGTGTTGTTTAACCTGCCACCTTTCAGCTGTGAAATTCCATCCATTCTCATAAATCACAATGAAGTGTCATTACTTTCTGATTACTGCCTTAATCACACAAATACACAATTACTGCTGCTTATAAGCGTCCAAATTACCACACATGGATAGTTACTCATTTTTGAAACATGATACACACACATGCATCTTTTATTGGACTATCCTATCACATATTCCATCCCAGCTTGTAGTAATTATACAAAACCTGTTTGTGTGTGTGAGCTCACGTGTGTGCACGGCCACTTGAGCGAGTAGCCGTTGCTGACAGCAGAGCTGAGCTGAAGAGAAAGCATGAGGCCTGAGGTCGAGCATTATCATCAAAGACGACTCCAGTGCTCCCTCCCATGCCCTCACAGCTTCCTCCGGTCAAGCTGTTGGTGTGTTTGTTCATTTGTTGTGTGAACGGTCCGTCTTTTTTGAATCAATGCAGTTTTCAGTTCCTATTAGTTGATGGGGAGGCCTAAAAAAGTTGAGATGGCAAGAGAAAGGTGAGGACACCACTTGTTTGTTTTTTTTTCATTCTTTTCAAATTGGTTTTCAGATTGTACATCCTGATTCACATCTTCATTTATCTTTATGTCTGAGAAATTCATCGAGCCAGAATCACACACACACACAAAATGAGACTGTTTTGCTATTATGGCTCCCTACAAGTAATAGAGTTATCCAGACATGCATTTCGCTCAGTATTTCAACTGTGGTTTGCTCCTCTAAGAACTGGCACACATGATGCCAATGTGGTTCATAAAAGACATATCACTGCAGGGAAGTGTGCCTAATTCTGCTCTGAGAGGAGCTCTCGTAAAGAGACACTGTGGCTAGCCTACTAATAGAGCTGTGAGGGGAGAATGATGCAACTCGGAGGCAATGCTTTAATTTGCCCTTGGTTTCGCACACGCGTCTAGGAACAGCCACTCGGTTCCAAAGCTGATTGGCCCGTTTACCTTTAGACATGGGCCAACCACTAGCCTCCGAGGTATGAGGTAGCTGGATTTTGCAAGTGTTCAATTTTATGTTGCTCTGTTCCATTTCGGCCTGGGTAGGTCAAATGTGGTAGATGCAATCACGGTGGTTGTAGGTGTAATGCTGGCGTTTCTCCCTTACATTCCGTAGTGCATATACACCTCTTTGCCTTCCACGTTACATTTAAATGTTTAAAGTTCATTCTTATCAAAACATGTTTGCAGTTCAGTCCACTGGGTCCAGAATGCTATTTGTATCTTAGCAACATGTGCAGCAACAGAGGAAGATCAGAGAAGCTACTTATTAACCTGTTGCTATGACTACGGAGGTAGGCAATAACTCAGAAGATGCTTTAACCCTTTCTCTCTAGACTGCCACCCCCGATCAACAGACAGACGGATAATGTTCAGAACATTTGGTGGAGGGAAGAATCAAAGCATTCATAGCTCCTTTCTGTGTGTATCTGATTGAATTTATTTTTTCTCCACCTGAATTCAACCTTGTTGGTTTTGTGTGTGTGTGTGTGTGTGTGTATTTCAGTGGTACACAATATCTTTGCTCTACAAACCAAAGGAAGTCATAACCCGTGCACCATGTGAAAACAGAGACAAAGAACAAAAGGCATTTCTTCTTTTGTTTCCCTCCTCCAAGTATTGAGAATGTTTTAATACATCTGCAAAGAAGCAGCACATTTGATAAAATGTCTCACAAACCCAAATCAGTCTGACATAGCCACGTGAAAGGGTGCAGATGTTTCCATTTTCTCTGTATACCTCCAAACAGGGACACTGAGCAGTGACAAATGCTTTCTGCAAGCAGGTTGAAGTGTGAGTGTGAACTGATTGGAATTGATGTTATTCCAGGAGAAATCAATGCATTTTTTTTAACAGCTGCAATTACGCCCCTCACGTCAATTCATCAAGAGATTTGCATGAGGTAATTGTTGGCGCCATGTCTACTGATGCATTTTTATTACGTTTCAATTAGGAATTGAATCCAATTAGGGAAGTCATTCCAATCAACCAACAGGGGTCTCTCCTCAAAGCAAAGCCTACAGTATGAGGAGGCTGCTGAACTGAACTCTCACAAGGCATTTTTACACAGTAATGGAAAATGAGCAGTTTACCAAAAAGTAGTAAAGTAGTCTCTTGCCACCATTGTACTTTTAGACTTTCTTTTTTCTTAATTTGATTCTTTTTTCAGCGAGAAAGCGCAAATCACAAACTAAAAAGCCCTTAATTAATTTCTCATTTCTTTTTATTTCCTTCCTTTCGTTTGGATTTTGTTTGGGTACATTAATGCATCAAAGAAATCACACAAGGCAGCCAACAATTAAGATTTCATTAATAATAACAAATTGTAGAACATTTTAAGTACTTCTCACAAGTCTTCTGGTTCTTGAATTACTTAAGCCCTGAAAGAAATGAAGTTAAATAGAGACACGAGGGTGCTTATACATTTCTTTTAAAAGTCTGACATGATTAGGTGTTTGTGAGCTGCAACTATATTTCAACTGTTGTCAGCCAGTGACAAGTAGGTGGTTTTTCAACTGAATTCAAAGGGTTGCTTATGATCATCTACAAACCTTCTCAGTCGCAGTCTCAAAAGAGATCAACAGCCCAACCTCTAACTAACCCCGTTAGTATTTTCTCCCTCACGAGATGACACAATATCAGTGAAATACACACACAATAACCCAACCTGAAAGGATAATTCACAGGGGTGTTGCACACTGTTTATTTGCTTGTGAGAATTATCTTCCTAATAACATTGTCAGAAGCGATGGGCACGGCAGAGCTGCACAACCTGTTCAAAGCAAGCCGAGAGCCTTGCTTTTGAGGTCGGCTTCTCATTCCATGACATCATGTTAATAACCTTTTTTTTTATAAAACTGCTGAAAACTCGTCCTGAGGTAGACAGATGAGAGGACGACGGTGGCTGCTTTGGCTTGCAGAGGAAGCACTGTGCCTTTGATCTCAGGGCAAAGCAGAGTTAAGTGTGCCGAGTGGCCGTGTGCACGGTGCTACTGCCCCCTGGGGGACGGGCTGGGGATAATCGGCGCTGGGGGGCGGCAGATGGCTCCTGCAGCTTCAGCACCAAAGAACACTCTTTCTATGAAACAACAAGGAAGCTCGTGAGAAGTAAGTACTCCCATGGGATTCTATCATCACTGTACTAATCGTATCGTAGCCCCAGAAAGAAAAAAAAAAGACAGATCGTGTAACTCAGGTGGTTATATGGCCATGAGCACTAATAAACTGAGAACTGTTACTGTCTCTGTATGCAACGTCTGTGGGAAAATGTGAAAATGTCGGGTTCAGCATGTCCAAACACTAGATTTTTTTTAAAGAATCTCCATAATGTATTGCTTTGCATTTACAAACATTGTAAAGATAATGCTGATTTCTCATTTATGTCCAAGAGAAGATACCTATCTTGGAAATGCTGGCCACACTAAAAGTTTCCTTCTTATTATGTTTTTTTAGTTCACTTTTCCCCCGATTCTCCAGGAATAAAAAGCCTGTATCAAAATGATTCAGTGATTGAAGTAATCAGTGCAGCTTTTTTTTTTATCTTTCTTTCTTTTTTCAGCACAATAGCAGTTTTCAAGGAGTCAAAGTAGATCTCCCTCTCTTTTCTGCTGTCACTCTGTCGTTCACATGCAGCACAAATACACAAACACACATACAGAAATAGATGCACGCAAACACACACAGAAACTGACACACTACAATGTAGCGGCGGCAAATGGAGGTGTGCAGATTGCCCACTTAGACTGTTACATTATCCTCTTTGTGTTTACTTTTCATTTTCTGCTCTCATTTTCAGCCTTTCTTCCGCGCTGTCTTTGTGCCTCTGCTCGTCCATCCTCTGTCAGGTGTGTGCATCTTTTTCCTATCCTCATTGTCCTGTCTCTTGTCATCCTTTCACCCGTCCCTCATCTCTCTGCCATCATCAAGGACCCAGTGGCCTCCTACGTAGCACCAGTGGAGAGAAGGGTCTGTATCTCGGCAACGCACCTAGCAACCGCTCTTCGTAACTATGGATTATAACCTGTTGCCAAGGGAGACAGAGATGGAGGATTGATTTTCTTTTTTTTTTAGGGATGAAATTCAAAGTGAATTAGATGCGTGAATAAACAATGCATCAAGACGAACACTAACAGTCACATGAATTGTGACTTTATTCATTTACGGTTTTATCCGTGAGCTTTATACTTGATCTTGATATAGATTAGTAAAGATTAGCCGACAGATTAGCACAGAAGCCTGATTTTAAAATTTCAAGTGCTTTCAGGGGGATTCTCCGGGCATAAACAGTAATGGAGTGTACTACCCATTAATGTTATTCATTTGATATTGATTTGATATTTATTGCAATATAAAAAGATAATCAAAAAGAGCTTTGCTAGATATAAACCCATTTTATCAGCAAATTATGGCTCATTTGTTAGCTTTAACTTTAACAAATAAAGTACTAAATATATTTAAAGGGAACTTTATTTATATTATAATGTGACTTGAATTATACATTAACATCAGTCATTGTACTTTATTATGGATACACAAGACTGATATGGAGTTAGATTTAGTTAGTGAATTTATGTACAATATTAAAGTAAAATATTACTTTTTGTATGGAATGTATTTGTATGCAGAGTGTCAACCCTTATATTTTTGTCTTAATATTTGTCTTTTGTTTGAATTTCCTACATTGGTAATCAGTTAATTCAGGTAATCAAAAACAAATGTAATGTATTTTATTGTTTAAGGTTGATTTAAGGTTCAGATTTTAGATTCTCATTGATTTTTTCTTCCTTTTAATAAACACTAAACCCTTTAAAATTGATAAGTTGGCACTATAAGAAAGAGAAAGCACAGCCCCAATAAGAAAAGGGCCCACGCATACACACTCAAAAACCTGACAAAGTCCCTTTTCTCTCTTCGTATTGGTGCTTCTCACCCATTCTCTCTATCGCCCACTCTCTGATGAGTGCTTTTACATGGCCACACAAACTTGTCATTAAACTAACCTACTATTTTCTATCACCTCTGAGCTAAATTACCACACTCTGCCTGGCATCCTGTGGACCAGCTTGTGGATATGAAAGCCCACAATTCCCCTGCTATCACCTCTCGGGGCTCTTGCAAGTGCACTAATGATAGCCTGCCACCGGAGAGCTGGTGGAATGGAGCCGTAATGTCCTTGGAAAGTGCAGGATGGTGCGCATGCTGTGGTAGAGCGACCTGCTCTGTGTCACTCTCTCTCTCCTGGTGTGGATAGCCTCCATCCTCCGGCTTCCGTGTTAATGGGCAGATCCTAGCTTGAACCCTGATGGCTGGGTGCTTGGGTTGGGGGCCTGAATCTGACAGAGGTCAGTACCATTAGTACGCCAGTGTTTAACAGAGAGTACTGATACATATCTATGAGAATACACACACCCACACAGCTGTATACTGCTGCCTCGACTCCATACCAAACAGGTAAAGTTCTGTGGTCTGGTGTTAGTCATTACTGATGCAATACCTACAAGAGGAAATGCAAAGTACTAGAGAGCTGCAAACATAGAGGGCAGTACTGTATCGGCCTTCATCACCACACACACACACACACACACACACACTTACACACATATAATATATTTAAACACAGAGAATGTTAATGTTATGTATGCTGCTACAATATTAGTATATGTGTAGTTTAGTTGCAATTTGGTTATCATTTATCTTAAAGATCTGTTTTACTGATTGTTCTTCATTTTTACTTTGCTTTAAACATTAGTTTTGTGTGTTCATTTTATTTTGTATAATAATTACATAATTATGTACTTGTTACATAAGCACTGATTCCTATATATGCACAATATATCACTATACTACATATTAAACTACACGTATTAAAATAGACTATTCCATACCATATTAAACTATATTTGAAAATGTATATCATGATATCAAGTCATCATGTGCTAAAGTATACAGGTTAAATGGTCACACATCATTAGTAATTTATGAGGTTATATTTTGTATTCTTTACTAGAGAACCATCCTACAATTTTCATAAAATCTACAAAAGATTTGATTGGCAATTACAGTAAAGACAATTAAAGATCTCATAATATGACAAAATTTAGTACAAATTAACTAACTACTTATTATCTGTGCACCACAATATATGTATGGTTCTACATGTTGCGATATACTGTCCAACCCCTCAAACTAATGTCTCCACAAAGATCACAACTGACTTTCATCTGCATCCTGTAGACTGAAGGGCAGATTCAGTCAGAGAAGCCATTCGCAGGTCGGGGCTCAGTGTCTTGCTCATGGACACTTGGACCGGACTGGTTTGTCTGTATTTCTAAAAGTGAAAATAACAAAACAAAACAATTTTGCTTTTTAAAATTAAAATAAATCCAAGCCTGGTTGGCATAGGCTTTTCTAAAGCTCTTTCTCTTTCTGTCTGGAAACAATCATGATTTTATGTGTTTATGTTTCTACTGAAATTTCACTTTCCAATATACTGAACTACAAGAAAAGATGAAGAGCATGAGTTCAAACTGTAAAAACATTCAACTTAGGATGCAGCACTGCCAGAACATATCTTATGTTGATTAAAGAAAATTAAAAACAGTTCTGTTTCTTGTTTTCAGTGAATGTAAAAATAAAAAAGGCACATTTTGTGCCCTACGACTCAGAAGCAGAAGCCACAGGTCTGATTTGTAAAGAAGAACAATCCCAATCAGTCTCAGCCACCTTGTGGTTGGAGGAGGGTACAAGATGAAATAACATATAGTATTATTTAAAAGAAAAAAATATGTAAAGAACTTTCCTGGACATATATAAAACAAACAAATATCAGGTAAATTTAATGATTTGCCCAATAAACATGTCTTTTATATAAAGGTGGGAAATTAAAGAATCCAGTTCCCTTTTAGGATAATATTTAGTGTGTTGACTTAATATTAAAACCCACAGTATATGATGTGCAGTTTGTCAATGTACTTTGTGCATTGTAATGTAAAAATGTAATTAAATGTATAATAATTGTGTATTCCTGACCACAATTTCAGCTATTTTTGCCTTTTAGAAATAATTAGAATGCTTCAATATGCCCTTCATTATTGAATGCATTCAAGGCCGGCAGACAATAAATTATATATTTTTTAACATATCTGTGAATCAGCACCAGCAAATACAGTCTACCATGGACCTATTTCTTGTAAAAGGAAGTAATATGTCCTTCCTCCACTGGAGGGCAGTAAGAGTCTGTCACAGACAGAGTGGACAAAACCGAAGCCCTCCTGGGAGCAAGGGATTAGTTGGTGGTCCAGCACAATCAAAAGACTGTTGTATGTAAATTGTGTAAATCCACTATGGGAGAGGAGGGTTATGCCAGTCTGATTTCATGCCCAGTCAACCCACTGAAAGAGGACCTCAGTCCAGCAGACCCACAGCTGAATAGTTATGGGGGCATTGTAAAAAGTCAGGCACTGAAACAAAATCACTTTCCTCTGCAAATGTTTTGTTTCTGCAGTCTTCATTTGGGGTAACTTTTGGTTTTGGTTCCATGCCTGTCCACGTTCAGGACTCACTTTTAATTCTGTTTCACTACTGTGCTGAAACATGAGGAAACGGTGACTGTTGCTCAAATATTGTACAACAAACAGCAGTTGACAGGTAAAAGTTGTCAGCTGTAAAGAGTAGTAAAGAGAATCTAAGAGACGGTGATTACTGGTTAGATGTCGGCCCTGGCTTCAACTTCACTTTCCGGTAAAAAAGTCAAATTATGATGCAGGCAACACATTGCCATTCCGGTCAGACTATCAGTCACCTGGGGACAACGGGAGCTTTGCAGTGTGGGTGAGTGAGTAGGTAAATAATTTGGGAGGGAAGATAGGGACACAATTAAACTGACACATGTAAATGTTGGCTAAATGGGACATGTGGAGGAGAGGGAGCCTTCTCAAGCAGCTAGTTGATCAATTAAGTAAACAGAGGCCGCTCCTGGAGGGGTGTCGTGGTGGGGCTGAAGAGTGGGCATGGTGCTAATAACTCATCTGTGGCTAAAATATGAGTCTGGAGATGATAATCCAGCAGAAACGGCTGTGTCAGTGAAATATACTGGAAACCATTCCAAATATAAGTATCATGGGGTGGTCCGTGTATGTGTCAAAACTTTTTGTGTATTAATTTTTAGACTCAAAACAATGTTTTAGGTGTATACATGTATGAGATGCTTTACATTTACTATTTTATAATTTTCATATTTTCACATTTTCATTTTTTGCCCTCCAAGGCGCAATGTATTTCTGCTACTGGTTGCCAGTGTACTTTCTAAAGAAACATAATTCAAAGGGACATGTTTGTGGAGATACAGATGCTTCAGCCTTTGCAGAGGCTTGCAGGCTGAACGAGGAGAGTTCTTCACACACCAGATCCCAGTGCATGAAAGTCTGTAATTGGTCTAAAATATCACAATTATGCCTTTGCTGCCTGGTGGAAAAGTGTTTCCAATTCTGCTTCCTGCATCTCCGCTACCATGGAGTTTTAAGTATACCAACAACACAAAGCCTCAGTTAGTAAGTACAGGCGAGTAGATAATATAACAGGACCACCTTACAATATGGTAATCAGACCACAAACTACATATTACCATAGTGTTGCCACATAAAAAAAAAGCTTCACAAAGGTAGGATTTATTGCGGGGCTATTATATTGAATTGGATAAGATGATACTGGTGTTCCTGTATTGTGTCCTCTTATTTGTATGCAGTTCAGCTGTAGCTTGATTTCAGGCAAGTCTGGCCTTTAGTATACTGCCGCTGTTGAATGTCATACTGCAAGCTCTGCATGTCAGGATGTGTTAATTGCTCTCTGTATTTATGTGAAAGTCTGTCTACTTATGCCCTTTGCTGCTGCTGAAGTACTTTGTCAGACCTTTCGGCTAAAAGTGCTGTACAAATAAAATTGACTTGATCTGACTTTAATATAAATGTGGATAACAGGCATTTCTGATCCAATTTGAAGATTAAATGTCTTTGGCTTTGGCTTACTTCGATCATATCTTGCCTCATAATGGGGCCCTGTAAAAGTGCATTATCCCAACGCTTCGGAGGAGGGTAATACATTGACAAGAGACACGCTCTGATGTTCCAAATGTGCAGAGTAAGTGGCGCTGAATAAGACGGGCTCCAGTGCTGACAACCAGGTGGACAGGTCCCCACCCTCATTCCCTCCGTCTTTCATTTGAATAATGAATGCTAATTACCTACTTGCCGAGAGCAGAACTGTCACCTCACAGGGCCCAATAGACATTTCCATTCACATACAAGCACACGTACAGTCACACACACCAGTATGCACACTCGCCGGCGCATGTACACACATACAGCGGCTGTCACTGCAGCAGTTCTACTCACCTCCTAAACACCAGCACATTTACAATAGAAACTTCAGAGGACCTAGTTGATAAACTTGTGGGAATTCCTTTAACAAAAGCGCCTGTCAAGACAGTATGTAGGCTAATGATAGACTACATCCACCACTCTGCTGGAAGAGCTGAGCATGGCACTTTTTGTGCTAAACTATTGAACAGCCGTTTTTTACTGAAAGAGATTGACGGCAAGGCTGATAAAATACTACACTGAAGTGAAAGTACTGGTACTTTCAGTTATCTTATATATGTTAACAGTAAATGTATCATGTATAAAACCACTTACCTGTAGAAATCGGGTAAATGTCCAACCTCTATGTGTGTAATTTAAAATGTCTGTCTTTGTCGACTCCTTGTAATAGTATCAAAAGAGGGACTATTACCAGGCTAGCACCACTGCACTGCAGAAGTGGCACTTTTTTTTATCCTTATTCTGTAATAGGTTCATGTAGAATAACTAACTTAGAACGAAAATACCCTAAAAACTGAGTGTGCCAACACAGAAAGAAATGTTTATCTTCATTCAGAGACATACACACACATGCCAACAAGTTACAAACATGCAAACAACTTAAACACATTCACAATCCCATTCCCATATATAAAAATACAACCACAAATGAGCATACACCGACATATATGCATACTCTGGCTTTCTCCCACACGTGCACTTGAATACAAACACTTCTCTGTAATATAGCCCTAGCAAGGGACTAATGCTCATACGTTTGCTGAGTCGCACACCACTTACAGTATAACGTGAGAGCTCAGAGGTTTTTCATCTCATTCATTTGAGGCTTGGTTACACAGAAAAATCCTCAATTGGCTAAACCTGCAATTCCACTGATGAGCTTCCTGGCCGCATACCGAATACAGAGGTAAATCTGGCAAACTGTGTATGGATGAGTTTTTATGCATTTTTGTGTGTGTGCCTGTGTCTGTTTGTGTGTCCGAGTGCATGCGCTTGCCTATCCGTTTTCCATTCCCAAAACAAAAACTGTGGCAACCTGGGGCTGATTTGACCCTCCTGTCTGCCTGCCTGTGAAAGGCCCGCCATTGGTATGCAAGGCATGGTGTGTCCTCAACAATAATTCGGGGATAAAATCAATGATGCTGCCAGTGAACGGCCTGTGGTTTTTACTGGCTCCATCAGTGACATTTGGGAGGGTGTGTGTGGCTCTCTGACACAGAGTTTTGACAGATCTTCAACAGCTGTGTTGGTGGAGGGCCGTGTGCGAGCGGGGATGAGGATGTTGACAAGGATGTCCATTAAAGCTGCGAGTGACACATGAGCAGCAGTAAAGCTGGTCTGTCCCATCCCTGTCACCAGTTTCCCGCTACTGAGGGTTCAGCCCTGCATTAATGGATTCCTATTTGACAAATTCCACTTGATCACATCTCAGTTGAATCTCCATTAAGATGTCAACACAGTGGTTAATGTATTTGAGATTTTCCCCCTCGTCCTGCTAAACCATTATTTATAACACTTATTAGGAAGCGTAACCCGGCCATCAATTAATGTCCTGCAGGCATGCTAAGCAATTGGGCCCATTGGCGTCAGACCAAATGTACTGGAACGTCCATTAATTCTGCAACCCACACACAAGTGCTCACATTCCAATGAGCACATTCAGAGACACACAAATGCAAAGCTTCGCATACATGCACATTTGCAATTTTCTCAAGTTGCACTTTCTTGTGTTTATGCTGCATCATGAGGGTGAGATCAGAGTTTTTCCCTACATAAGTTAATCTTTTTTACTCAGTACCGATAGAAAAATATTGACACATCATGCAATTAAAAGTTTGCATTTACTTTAAATTATTGTTTTCCACTGCATCGAGCAAAACATTTTAAATTTCCAGAATACTTAGTATTGATCTCCCATATTATTAATAATGACTATTTATATATATTATGTTTTTTTTTATTATTTTACATCTTGATCTATTCAGTTGTAAAGGAAAACCTCTGCACCACTGACTGGACTCCAAAGAGTAATGGTCTCTAGGATAAAGGTCAGCTGATGAGATTGCGTGCAGTGAAATGTCAAAAATCTTATTTTACTACTTACTGTCTAATTTTACTCTTGAGTATGGTGTGCAGTGCCACTGTGAAACTTATTGCAAATTAGGTTAATACAATGACAATAAAAGGCCTGGCAGGACCAAAGTACAATGACATTTTGAAAGCATTTAATACTGTATACCTTTGGACATAACCATTTCATCTTTCTTTCCAGTGTTTGTGGTGCTAAATTAAAATGGGAATTTCAAATACATAAAAAATGTATGACTGTATTTCATATTTACTTTAAAGGCCTCTGGGAGTGTCCTTGTAACCTCATTTACTTTTCAAAGCACAGTTATTGTTAATTATCTTCATCATGGCATGCCTTTAGACTATTTAAGACAGACACTGTATTTTCTTGCAGACAAACCACAAGCTGTAAACCACATGGACCGACATACAATGGAAGGATTTAGTGGGTTACAAGGGCCCATGGGGCAAATCACAACACATTTTTTCTGGTGACTCACATTAGCACATTATGCTGCACTTAACTGAAATCAAAGGGTTTTTATTCATTTCTCTCTCTCTATGGCGATCTAAGCATCATAGATCATGAAAAGGTTGCTGAACTTGATCAGATGAAATGGCAAAAATGTACCTTATCCATCATACATACCAAAGAGGGGGCAGCTGAAACAGACAAAGGAAAAAAAATGATGAAAATGGTTTCTATGATCAAATGAGGAATTTGGAAATGCCAAAATTCCAGACAAAATGAGGTTTGGCAGTGTAACACATGAATCAGAGGCGATTTGCAAAAACGCCAGTATTCATTTGTAAGAAATAGCTGTAACTCTTTCCCTGCCTTGTAATTCAGTTGTTTTTGCTTACAAACAAAACAAAAAAGCAACATGGGTATGAAGGGACGTGGGAGGTTTTGAGAAATGATTCCCTCTAAATGCACGCTCCTACAGTAAATGGAGTTACTTACTTACTACATTTGTTCTAGAGACCCCCGGTACCTGTTGTAGACAGAAGACAGCAGCAGGGAACAAGTTGTAAGGGTAACTGCCATATCTCATGCAAGACGGCCCATTACTCATTTCATGTGTGTGTGTGTGTTATTAGCAAAATTCAACTGCCTGCGAGATGAAGGACAGGAGTGAGCACATGCTGTGTATTGAGCAAATTGTATTTGGTGTGTGTGTGTAGGACAGAGATAGGCTGAGTCAATGTACCTGTTTACTACCAAACATCAAATATTTTGGTTAAATGTAATCTGGCATTCATGTTAAATAATTTATGTATTACAACATTATAATTATGTACCTGAACCAGACAACACACTATGTATGTATTTATGATAGAAGTGTATATGTTTACTGGAACATACAGCACGGTATTTTCCTCAAGGAAAGTTATTGCCATTTTCTGGATGCTTCTTGATGGTTTAAGCCACACAGCTCAAAGATATTACAGTTTTTTGACAGTTTTCCTCTGTAAGACAATCTTTCACTGCTCGGAGTAATAACAGCTTGTCTTTTCTCTGTTGTGAGATGACATTTGCCTCCCATGATGACTGCTGAGTGTCTGCAACCACTTTCACACATAAACCCTGTGTTTGGTGCACAATAATGAACACGTCCAGCCTGCCATTAATCCCTGGCCACTGCCATTCACATGTGATCCTGGTACACAGGACTGCTGTGCACCAGCTACTGTTGATCAATACACATCGCTCTGGAATTAACCTAAACAGGAGCATATTTTGACATTTGTGTCAAAATATGATGAAGTGCATTTAAAGCTCAAAAATAAAACAAGAAATTCAGACCAACTGGCTCCCAAACAAGATAAAAGACTCAAAGCTAAGTGGATCAAGCTATACTATCTACTGTAGGGTTATACCCTTGATTGGTTCCATAGTAACTAGTTCTCAGAAACTTAATTTGTGCGTCATTTGCGACAGGTGCAGTTACTGGTCAAACTGTTAAAGCACAGGCAATTGTTCATCAATTGTAAGTAAAATACACAAATGCATTTTTGTCTGCTGCAGGTGCCCTAATATAATATTCATGCTTTCTGCCATTAGGTCTGCACCTTTGCATTCAAATGAAAGGTATAGAAAGATAGATGAGATAATTATTGTTCCGTCTACATCACAACTTACTAAATTTAATTTTTTGGCATTTTTGAATCCATTCTGAATCACAGAAGGTAAGAATCTCAGTTCTTATGTGAATGGATTTTGGACCTTTGGACATAGGGAGCCAGCTGTTTCCCCCTGTTTCCAGTCTTTGTGCTAAGCTAAGGTAACCACCTTCTGGTGGTAGCTTATTTACCACACAGACACCCGAGTGGTATACCTAATCGATAGTCATACTAGTATCCCACCCTGACTGAGGCGATTATTTTACAGATGCTTCCACATCCTAAAATATGTTTTATTGACAGTGTGCAACAGCATAAGTGTGTTTATGTGCAGGTCTCTGGCCTGTTGGCAGTTTCATTGCTTGATGGAACTGGTGATGTCTCCTAATTCTACCTCTCTCGTCTGTGCGTGTGTGTTAAAGTGTAAGGGTGGGTGCGTGCTTGTGTGTATGTGTGGACCCATGGCCTGTGGGGCAGAAGGTTCTGTCAGACCCACGACCGAGTGATGAATGTGTGTGCAGAGAGGGGAACCAGGTGCCAACTGCATTGACTCCTCTTCTCCGCTGCGTGTGCGTGTGTGATTGTGTGTATGTGCGTGTGCAAGAGAGAGAGAAAGAGATATGGGTACGTTTTAAGTGAATGCATGTGGGCATAACTATGCACAAGTTGAGGTTAGTGCATGTGTATGTATCTACACATAAATGTGTGTTTGTGCATGTGTGGGATTCTGAAAGCACAGCAGGATAATACTTCTCTCTTTCTCATCTCCCTCATCCTCGCTCATCCTGACACCCCCCATGCCCTCTCCGTCACACTGCTGCCTCTCATCACAAACCTAATCGTCTCACCCCCTCGGCAAGTACGTGCTGTGCGAATTAAAGCGCCCCTGCCCTCTTTCTCTCTTTCTTATTCCTCTTTGTCTTCGTCCTCCTCCTATTACCTCCTCCTAATAATTTTCGGCTTTTGTATGGAATGGGTGTCCGACTTTAAGTGGCCACAGCCTTTCAATAATGTGTTTACTTATCTCCATTTAGCTATTGAGCTTCTGACATTTTCAATTTATGTTTACAAATTGCAAACATTAACATGTAAATCTGGAGGATGCCTCACAGGGCTTCCGTACTCATTGAAAAGGGGTCATGAAATGGGACAACAAACCAGTAATGGCACAGCTTGTTCCGAAGCATTTGTTGTGCAGCACTATTCAGCTGCTAATGGGTCAGCATACATGCATACAGAAAATTGCACTCACAGTGAAGGTCTTAGTTTATATATATATGTATACACTGTATATATGGTATCTATGTTTTGGCAGTAACCATTTTTTAACATTAGAGGTCACTTTGTTGTAGCAGCCAATCTTTAATTATTGGAATGCAATCCTTCAAGAGTGCAAAATGAGGACGACTTTTTTCACGGTCGTGTTAAATCACATTTACCAAGTTCTTGGTATATCAACTGCTATAACACACAACTTGCTGAAGCAGTGACAGTTTTCTCTGCTTTTTTGTTTTTTTTTGTCTGTTTTTGCATGATTTAAAACTAAAAGCGTTACACATGATTGCTAATGCATCAAGTTTTAAAGTAAACAAGCACTTCTCCATCCGGCTGAACAGGGACACTGTTATAATATAATGCAAAGAGAACGTGTGTATCATGAACCAGTTACCAGCTCCTCTCACAAGGGCTTTCAATCAAGCAATAAGCTCTAATTCATTTTCTCCTCCAAGCCACAGTTGGTTGCAGTTGGAACCACAATTACATGGACAGACAGAGAGACTTAATGCTCATGAAAGGGAAAGAACAAGGAAAAGTCTATATTCAGGAGTTCAAACTACGTTTGGTGCAAGCGTGGCTCTGTAGACTGTAACAGAGACTGCCTGTGGCTGGGGAGAGGAGTAAGGCAGGAGTAATCTATAACTGAGAGGCTAGTAATGAGAAAGATGTGCCAGCCGTCTGCTCACTGTGATAAGATGAGGAAGTTCCCTCAGGGCCTAAAGCATCTCTGACCCAAACAACAACAAAGACAACAAACGGGTTACTGCCCAAACCATTCCTTTTTTTCCATTTCCATCCATCGTTTCCATTCCTTTCTGCCTCTCCCTCTGTCTCCTCCCTTCTTCTCTTCCCTTCCCTCTCTTTCCATCTCTCCCAACCCCTTTTGTCTACAGCTTTTTCTGTCCCTACTCCCCTACTGTCTCTTTCTCCTTTTATTTCTCTTTTTTTCAATGTCCCTTTTTCTCTATTCTTCTCTCACTCTCCATTCGTGCCTAAATCCAACTCTATACAAAGCCCTGGTGCCATGTAATCAGTTTCATCAGCGTTTTTTATTAGCTAAAGAAGAATACATGGTAATTAAGGGGAGTGCGGCCAAGCGTGACGGGGAGAGGCTTCACCCAGCTGCTGATGTGGAACAAGAAGGAAAGAAAGAAAAAGAGGAGACGTAGGGGAGAGGAAGGGGCGGGGGGGGGGGCAAGGACGGGGGGGACACAGCACAGAAAGGGCAAGGAGGAAGAGAGGAGAGCAGAGAGGGAGATAAGGAAGGTTTGAATGGCGACAGGAAATGAAAGGCTGGAGCGTGAGGGTCACAATGATTTTAGTCTGCGCTCTCCAGTGTTGTGTGGAAGCGCATGCCGTCTGAATGAAAATGAGACTAATGTCCTGTTAATGTGGTCCGAGTCACACTGCACCAATATGAGGACCTCGGCTACCATCATCTGCCTAATCCCCTGTGTCCACTTAAATGGCCCATTCAGGACAAGTGCACCATGAGGGATCTACTGGAACGAGAACTCCGGCGTTGTTTCATGCTAGGTCGATTTTTATGTTCTTCAGACTGGCTGAATGATACATGTGTTAATGAAGTAGACAAGAGATGCTTCTCATTGTTGAGCAACCTGATTTTACTGAGGAGCACTGGGACTGATCAAATGCTACTCCGACTCTTGTTGTATTTTTTTTTGAAGTGCTCTTGACATCCTAATTCGTATGGCAACAGTTTGGCATCATAGGACCAGGGGACAAAAGTGAGTGAGCATTTGTACAGTTTCATATACAGCAGTGAACCAGCTCGGTTGCCATGAGCACAGACCTTTAAATTTGTGGTAAAATAGTGGTGTGTGTGTGTGTGTGCGCGCGTGAGTGCAATGCATTTTCCCGACACAGGATGTTCATTTCACACACAGAGAGTTGCAGCAGAAGCCAGTGGACCAGAGAGACCCAACTCAAAGTATATTTCCTGAAACATGCCGACCGTTCTGCCGCCAAGCTGTGCTAACATTAATTTTCTGCTGAAACAGCCACTGGCCTGCGAGAGCAAGTTTGCCCAGAGCTGAAATATCAATTATACTGTTCTCCCTGGCAGAGACTGTGAAGCTTTAATCTTCACACAACCAATCAAAATGTCGTCTGGACTGGACTGAAAGAGGGAATTGTTGGCCACGCTTAAAAAGGGCAGCAGTTTCAACCCGTCTAGTTAATATTGAAACAAAGGAGGTCTGTTGGTGGATCACTTTGTTGCCATGCTTTGCTTTTAAGTTTTTACTTTCCCTCGCTCTCTCTCCCTCACATGCCACACATGAACACAAGCATTTTCTATAACCGTTTATCCTGTGCAGGGATCTGCAGGGGGTGGAGCAAATCCCAGCATGCACTGGGCAAAAAGCAGGGTACACCCAAGACAGGTTGCTGTGTGAAGACAACCTCATTCACACCTACCAATTTAGCATTTCCAATTCACCTGCAAGTCTCTGGACTGTGACAAGAAACTAGAGCACCACTCACACACACACACACACACACACACACGTACACACACACACAGTCTACAGTAATTCTTATTCAATTTCTTAACTTCTAATCTGGATCCTGATTTGTGGGCTAGTTTGAGACTGATGTCAAACTGGCTTTAAGGAGAGAGGCCAAAAGTGTTGGATCTTCAGCTCTAACTGGTTCAAAAACAAACATAAGTAGAAGAACACACACATGCACACACACACACACACACACACACACACCTCTGCCTCAACACAGGCATTACACACCAAAACGTCCTCCCAATTCCTCTGTCTTCTTCACACAGCACTGGCCCCCACCGAGCAGCAGCGGCAGCCTTCCTGGCTGGCATGTGAAGACTGTAATTTTCCGCCACACTTCCCCTGCTGTTTGCTGGCTCTTTCCTAGGTACCGTGGAGATAGTGAGCGAGCGGTGAACAAGGTGCGGGCCTCGCCAGCTCTCCTGCCTCCCTGCGATTATTAATGCAGCAGCAGCCAGCGTGGCCGCCAGGTTAAAGCAGCAATCAGCACACACTAAATAAGATCATTCACAGCCTCTTTAAAGGCAGACAGACAGAGCTGCAGTGAGACACACACACACACAAACACACACACACCGGCATGCATGAATAAAGGTACAGAGCGTGCACATACACAAACCCACAGCAGCCATGGAAGAGTTGAGGGGATACTAGACAATTTAAGGATATGTATGTATGTAAAAGTATGCCGAAAAAAGATCAGGTGTCAAATACCTGAAGCAGTGTATAATACAGATAAAGAAGGGCTAATTGATTCATAGTGATACAATTTGAAACTGCAATTTTCAAATCACTTGAGCCATGATTTACTTGAAAAGTAAGCAGCTGTGTGTTTTTGTTGGTCAAAAAAGACCAACACAGTGGCATTTCTCTTTCTAAATCGCAGCCGAGTTTTGACTTTCTATATTTTAAAACTCATCCAAGAAGCACGTACATGGGAACATGCTGTACACACATACAGACACAAGGATAATGTATACATGTTCAAAAATCAGCAAACTAAATTCAATACACGGTTCCGCCAATGTGCCCTGCAAATAATCAAGAGTTGATGGCATATCAATAAGTATTTTAATAGATGTTGACAATAGTTCACCACCAACAAACACAAAAAACTTAAATACTGTATATATATATATATGTATATAACATAGTATCTAATAAGATATGTTTCATTGTTTCACTTGAAATATCTGGGCTCCTTCTAAAATTAACTGTAGTCCTTCAGGGGAGGTGGTGCTTTACAGGTGGTGCATGGTGAGAATGGAAATCAATGGAAAGGGGGTTGAAGTGTAAACAGATTATTTACACTGTGTTCGGTGCCCATTTCACTGTATTACATACCTCTATGATTCCCAATAGATGACCTGAAGCACAATAGATTTTCAGGCGTAAGCTCTGCAGAAATCCATTGGTAATTTCAGCCTGATCAATTATCCACTCAAGCTCATCACATTCTCGGTTTAGCTTGTTTTGATGCGCCGCTGTGTGCAACAATGACAAACTAGTCACTGAGTAGATTTTTAGAGAAACCACACTGTGTTTTTAAAAGTCTGTGCTATTAAGTTGTTTAAAACTGCTACTAACGTGTGACTCAGAATTCACTTTAAAAACATTCATGCAGTACTTTACCTGTCATAGCTGCTGTTGAGATTGTGTGGACATGAGTCTAAAAGATTACTAAATAGATTTTTGGGGTTGATAACGATCCATTAAGCCATTTCACCCACACCAGAAGGGTCTATTCATCTAATATTTCTCAAAAAATCAAAAGGGACTACACATTTTGTGGATACTTCTTCCCTGCCTGTCTTTTAAAACTATAACTACTGAAGTGGAGAAGTAGTGATTAACACAATTCACAGTCCCATCTGATATTTTACAGTATGGTGGTGTCATAGTTCAGCATGCATACTAAAATGCATTCGGTTAATTCAGCCTATTCATATTGATTACTGGGGACTGAGTGGGTTACTGAATGCTGCTTAATGATTGACTCCACAGTGGTGAGAGGTGAATGCGATGTGATGAAGATTGTAGTGAACTGGTGCAAATAGTTGCCCATACCCAGCCAATAACAACGATTGCATGACTTAGGTGAAGCTGTTCTGTTGTATTGTTTGTTATTAATACATTATGAACATAACCCTCTGTGAATTGTATGATGGTTGGAGCTTGCTAATGCTGACTTAAGTGCTCATTTATAAAGTCTGATAATTCTCAATTACAGTACGATTAGAGAAAAAGTAGCATGCAGTATGTAGGCAGATTGCTTTTTTTTGCAAATACATCCCAGTAAAAAAAAAAAAAACTACCAGGGCTCTGCACCTCTACAAATATGATGGAATTGAGTGATGGAAAGAAAAAAATAGAATAGCATTTAGACAAAGAGCGATGTTAAGTGAAGAGATAGCATGAGCAGGATAGGTGGTGCTGGGGGGTTTTGTTGAGCCATCCATGGTGAGAGAGCGAGTGTTTTTCCTGCTTTGAGGGGGGGGGGGCGGGTGGAGAATAGTCACTGGGCAGATAGATGGGAGGAAAAAAATGCTGCTGTGGCACTGATAAAGTGACTGAGGACCACTACTGCCACACTTGGACAATTCCAGACACAATCTTTTCGCCTCTTTTCTTTTCTTTCCTCTGCTGCCAACTCCTGTTCTTGCAGGCTTAATAATGGCTGCTTTTGTCCCCTGCCCTCTCTCTCTCTCTTTCTCTATCATACACACACACACACACACAGACAGACACAAACATACTTTTCAAAAGTCTGTCAAAGATGTGGGGAAAAGTAGGAGGGGAGCAGCTTTTGGATATAGTGATGCCCTGACAACCTTTCATTAAACAGGACAAATTAGAGGTTAGTAAACTCCCTTCCACTCCAGCCACCCGAGCTCATCCACCTCCACCTTATCCTCTGTGGCCCCAGCCTGCAGATTCTGTATCTTAGGTCTGTCAGGAGGATATCTCTTGAAGCTTGTGAGCTGGAAACTGTTTCTGATCTGCACTTGCACATTATCACTGGGATGTAAAGAATACCTCCGGTCTGTACACCACAAGCTCAGTTAAAGGGATGGGGGAAAAAAGACATTAGCACAAAAGGTTCACAGTTGACGGCATGCAGATTTGCTGACGCCTGTAATAAAATAAGGCCAGCCGGGTGTGCAAGAGTTGACATTGCATATAGGTGTATAGCCGGGCATCTGCATAAAGAGCCTCTGCTTCTGCCAGCAGCCATCATGGCCTCGACAGATTAGAAATTGTGTGTGTAAGGATTCACCGCAAATAATGAGAAATGAGTTTTAAATTGTAGCTCAGGCACTGTAAAAAAAAAATAAAAATGGGCCCTGTCAATATGTGGTGTGTGTGATGCAGAGAGAGGGGGGAAGGAGTAAGAGAGCGTGTTAGAGGATTTAGAAGCGAGAGAGATAGGGAGAGACAGAGACACAAGGAGAGAGAGAATGAGGGATCAGGGGATGACTTTGTTTTGGTTTACTGCTTATTACCATCATAATCCTTTGTCCTGTTTTCCACTCTGCAGTCCGGGCACACCTCTCGCCTCGTCTCTGCGTTAGACACTGTGATTGCCTTGTATTTAAGAAGCCTTCTGTGAGCCTCTGTTCCGACAAATGCTTTTCCAATACCAATCACAGCTGAGTGCACCTCATTTGAATCTGTGAAAGGGGTTTTGATTCCATCAGCAGAATGCTCCTCCAAGCGCGGCACAGACCATTCAATACTGTGGCAACGTGTGAAAGCCTCAGAATATTCTCACCTAGTATATGCATACGGGTTTGGGCGAGGGCTGCCTAGCCTCTTCAAATCATGTTGTTCATTAATCCCCCTTTTATTCTCTACATAGGGCCTCATTAGCTGTTCTCCTTTATGGCATTTGAAAATTGTAAGCTGTGCTTCATGTGACCTTCAAATGTGTGATGAAACAGAAACGGTTTACTGGTCGTAAACTTTGATGAGGAGTGAAAAAGGCTAATTGTACACTCAGTTTTAGTGTTTATGCCACCTGGTCAACCTCTAATGTGTACGTATACATTAAGTGTGTTTGTATTTTACTAGGTCTGGCTGCGTGTGGTACAGACCAGCTGCTGATATCTCCACCGCAGCAGCTTGTTGACCTTCAAACTTATCAGTGCATATCTTTTGTCAGAGCAATTGCCTGCCTTTTGGTCTGTGAGGAGTTTGGATAATGCATCCAAATTAAAATCTTTTGTAAATCCCATTGCTTGATTGCTTGAGAGCCACTGAGAGTTGTTCAACATTAATGGTGAAGGACTTTCTGATTCCCAAAGTCATTTTCTCTTCATTATTCAGGCGTGTATTAGCACCTCTTGTTTTCCACAGAGATAACAACATCCAACTAAACTGCCTCACACAACATCCTCTTATCTGCGTCACTGCGTCCCCAGTGTTGGGTTCAAATCTAAGCTGGGCCCCTTTATGAATTTGCATGAAATTAAATGCAACTTCCTAGCTATTATCACTTTTTAATATCATAACTAAATGTTGTTGATTGTTAATTTATAAATGCCTTATGTATATGTTCAACTGCTGCTTAGGAAGACTGGGGAGTAGGATAGTGCCAGTCTTGTTGGTGGTGATAAAACAAAATAATCCTGGATCAGATATCAGACCAAATAGTAAAGTTACAAAATGTTATCATGCATTAGGACTTTGTGTATATATGACACTTTTGGCCACCTGCTGTGGAGAAAAGTAGTGTCATGTCAACATACTGTATATTAACAATTGCCACACCAGCTGCCTGCTGTTTTAAAGTCAGCTATCTGAAGATGCTGAAAGAAGAAAAATGAAAAAAAATGCAATGTGTGCAATAGAGGGTATGCACATTATGTCACTGTATGCATAGTGACCAGGGTCACTTCCCCTGTGGGTGGCAAACACAACAGTCAGCATCTGCGATCATGCATTCACATGAAGAAAATTGCCAAAATGGTTAAAAAAAAAGAGATTTTTGCAATGGACTGCATGAACACATTCTGAAAGAATTCAGGCATACGTTTTTACAAACTGATGAAGGCTAAAGAGAAGAGAAGCAGTGTAAAGTGATACTTTCAAAAGGGCTGTGTAACATGACATTTAGCCTCCCCTCATTGTTATAAATGGGGTGGGCACTATTGTATTGCATTATCTTTAGCTAGGTGTAGCTAACAAACTTTTTGCATGTTTTTTTGCTTTTAGGCTTTTGTGCATGTGACCAACAACAACAAGACTTCTAGACAGAATTGTTCAGAATAAAGACATCATGAACATCACAGTTTCTGTGCTAAGACGCTGATGCTGGGTTGATTTTATCCTTATACCAAAAAAATAAACGTTGTGACTTTAGGCAATAGAATTGCACAGCGGACAATTTAGTTCCAAAATGTCACCACTGTACAGTGAATGGCTGAGTGATTTGTACTTGTAATCTATTTTTTTTTAAAGGCCAGGGTGCATACCAGATGTAATTCCTCAATTGCTGGCGACATTTCAATGCCCACAGACCACTGTGCAATACACTGCTTTTTCAAGAAATGTGCTGGTTTTCCTCCTTATCTTCCGTATCTCAGTTCTACCCATTCATAACAACGGTAGCGAGTTTACTATGCCATATGCTATATCAGGGTATTGGTAAATATAAAGACAAAACAAGAGCAAAAAGAAAAATGTCCAAGAGCAAAAAACATTGTTTGAAGAAATGCAGGAAGCTCTGTCCAGACAGCAAAGCTAATGACATTTTCCTCACCTCCTTTTTGGTTTGGAGGCAATCTGCAGCTTGGTGCTCAACTAAAAATTTGCAACACATTTGTCCATATAAGGCAAACATTTGAAACAGTAAAAACTTTGTTTTATGTTTAAATCCTACATTAAAATTGTACCAGGAGATGAGGCCTGCCTGTAATATTGCACATATGCAAAACTACCAGGTATACTTTCAAAAACAGAAACATATCTGACTTTGGAGTCAAACAATGAAAATCCAGTGAAACAAAATGGAATGCTGGTTGCGGTACAAATACAATATCTGTCAACTGCATTCATTTTTCCTGTTATATCAAACACAATTTCATGGTTGGCATGGTGGAAGAGGATTAACACCCAATTTATATACCTTTAAAGGAAACACAGACTGCTAATGCTGTAGCGTCTAACTAATCCTCCCAGTACTCCGGGCATGGATGTGCTCAGTCTGCTAGTTTGACTCCGAGTGTGCTGGCTGGCCTGGATAGCTGATGACTTAAGTAGTGACTGAGGGAGTGCAAAGGCTACAGGGAAATCAAGAGTTGTTGTACCCAGCAGCCAAGAGAGGGACTTGACAGTGTCAAAGGATTATGTACTGTGGGGCTAACAATACTAATGGCACTTCTTTTGCATTATGATAATTGCCAAGACAAAATTGCCACCTAATTTCTCCCTGTTTCTAATTATTGGGCTCTTCAATGCAAGCAGGCAGTGGGAGCAGAGCATTGGCAGGCAATTAAACTCCTGCAATTATGGTTCTATTGTAAAGCTCAGCTTTACCAAGGATTTGCAGGGCAGCGAGTGATTGCTCTCCGATGCAATTAAATACAGGATAAATCTGGTCTGGACCTGTGAACGGATCTTTTAAAGTTCACTGCTTGTGTTTTCTGTCACCGCACAAGAAACCTAAACCAAGTCTTTTAAGGAGGTCACTTGCCAAAAGAGCCACGCCTACTGAGCCATAGCCACATGTCTGTTACAGCACTCCCTCTGGATGCACATGCTTGCAACCACCCTCACTGTAGACACCCCCCCCCCCCCCTCACAGACACACAAACACACAAACACAAACACACACAGACACGCACACACAAAAAACCCACAACAAAACAACCATTTGCATAGAGAGCATTTCCAGGGAGGCATGCTGGGTAGGATTAGTGCTCCTCTTCCTCTAGCGTGTCGGAGTGAGCAGTGACCCGATGCAAATGTGTGCGCTAGGAAGTTTAGAGCTATGAACTGTGGGATACAGAGGAGCGTGGCCATCTGGAAACTCAGTGACAGGAAGGTGTTTATGAGAGACTGGGGGGAACAAAGAGCCACAACCTACTTTGTCTCATTTTGTTGTACAGAAGCCACTGATCCAGCGCAGTGTTGCTAAAAGGCTGGCTTGGGACTATGAGGAAGAAGAAATAAATTGGTCAATAAATTGGTTTGAGAAAAAGTAATATCCAAAGCTACAAATCGTATGATGCCAAAGCTGCAATGGAAGATTAGAAAATGGGAATACATGAATAGGTGAATAGTCAAAAACATTGTATGTTTTGCCAGATTAGGCTACAGAAAATCAGTTTTGGGATACAGTAAAGTATGATGAGTAGAATGAATATAGTATGTTAAAAAAAATCTAGCTATCAATCTATTATTTTTACTGTATCATAGGTGATGAAGGGCTGAGGGTAGGTGCACTTGTTCTCAATGTCAGTGATATACTGGCTGGGCAGTATTTGCACTTGGCTCAAACTGGACCCTCCTGCGTGCAGGCTTTTCATTTGTCCAATTTTAAATCTTGGCAACCAGCAGCCACAAAACACAAAAAGCCACATGTTGCTGTGTAGACACTATATCACTTGTCACACCTATTATACAGTGATGGTCTGCATTTGCTACATTTGTTCATATATTCTGTTGAAAAGAAAAAACAAGGATGGTAAATGGTTTTTAAACGTCAGAACTACAGACCTTGAATTAAATTGCAGTCAATGCTTGCTAACCTGTCTTGAAGACAAAGTTAGCGAGTAGCTGGCAAGTCAGAGATTTCTCTCATGTTAGTGGGGACCACAGCAGGTCTAAAAGGAAAGTGAATAGTGGGCTTACATTCACCAGCTGGACAGTAACACAACTCAAAATAAGTCCCAATTTTATTGCATGATATGATAAAAGTGTATATAAGAAACTGTTTGTTAAAAGGGACTCGCCATGAGCAATTGTGATCAGATCCTCTTTCCATGCACACAATGGTAAACTTGATAACATGTTGGAGCTGTGCAGGTTTGTCACATGTGCTGTTATCCTGTGTGCTGTTATCCATGGTTCACATTTGCATTTGCTTGCGGGATTCGAATGCTTTCTTGTTGAGCTGAGGCAGGTTAGCGGCCAGTAGTTGGATGAGATTGCTCCTTTCTGGGGATCCTTGAGGATCAGGACCGGCCTGCTGCTGTCATGTTATTATCCTGCCACTCAGAGTACACTTTGGATGGTTCAGTGGAGAACTTTCTATTTCTTCTCCTAGCTTCTACTTCTCTGGTGTACTGGTGTATGGGCAGCTTGTTGTACTTCTTAGGCAGCCCTTTTGTTTATCACACCTTTCGTTAGTTCTGATGGCTGGCTAACTTCCCTCCATGTTTCCTTAATTTTGGCCTCAAGCCAAGTTCTCAGACTCAGAGGGTACTTCAATTAGTCTTGGTAAACTCATCCATTGAGAAAAAGCCCCAACAATTTGAAACATTTTGTGTCACTCCATCCGAACATTAGCTAGCTAACAGTGACAAAACGCATTTGGGTCTACCTGATGATGTGTCGTGATTGGCTGGTGATTGAAATGATGCATTTTATTTGGACATTTTTTATTTAGGTGAATCCTTGAGTACATTTAGAAAAATAACTAGCTTTATAAATTATAAAAAAAGTACCACTGCCTCAGTCTCCACTCCATACGAGTTTAAGTTAACACACAGTAAAGACGCGGTAACACGTCAGGTAGATTGTCTACACCTTAAGACGTCTCATTTTAGCGTGTTGCAAACCCGTGTCACAGTCAAGGGATTGTTACATTCTTGTTTAATAGGGGTGTTAGAAAGGAAGTCTTAGGAAGGCTTAGATTTCTGGCTATTGCCGTCCCTGCCAAATTGTTAAAAGATTAAGCTAAGCTATTGCTCACCTTGAGTACCTGTATTAACTTTATCATGATGATGCACTGCTTATCCCATTCAATTTCAGTTTCAATATCCATAACAATCATTTCCAAATCTGTGTCTACTTGTTATGCTTTCGGTCCTACCAAAAGAGGTCACTATGCACGTTCACATGTTGGTGCCACCACTGAATAAAGATGGGTGACCAGCAAATATGAGCAACCATGCATAATGCTGTATACCTGATCTTTAACATTGAATTCTGCTTTATATTGAAAATCATGCAATGTCTTGTATGTACTTATATGCATCACAATATGTCTTCAGAGGAAAAGAAAATTAGATTATGTTTCATAGAAAAATTTATATATAAATATACCACGACAAAATATACCACTGGTTGAGAATGGCTGTCTTAGAGCATCAACCACATGGCATCATCATCAATATCAGCTCTGTGTGTATGTTGCCTTGGATGTTGATGCTTACTATTCAGATATTGTTGTGACACACATCTGTTGGTTTGTCTGTGAATATACAGTAAGTAGCACTACGTTCCCACATAAAAAGCTACAGAGTCAGTGATTACATACTTGCTCTGAGGCGTTCATTTACTTTTTGCATTTGTTTCAAGATGGAAAAATCATTCTTGAAATAATTGATCGCATTTTTTGTATAAAGTCCATTAACTTTTAGCCTGAGGTCTTACAAAACAGAAGCACCAAACACAAATGTGATTATCAACTGCTGCTGCCAATTCAAATTAGACGGTGCCGTTAATCAAACTGTGTGCAATAATACACCTAAAAGCAGATCAACAGGGTCCAGCTCCGCCCAATTCAATTTAATGTTGAACCAAAAAATGCCACCCTTATGGTGGTGCTACTTCAAAAACATCCAAACATTTGTTAGGATGTGTGATAGCTCTGTAAAGCTATTTAGTCGATGAAACTAAAGACATCACTTTCATTGACAGGCCTCATAAATCAAGAGGGGGGTTTTTTTGTCTGCCATATGCTTTCACTTTTTCACATTCTAATGCTCGGGTTCTCCAAGTGCAGACATTTTTTTTTTTAAATCACTTCTGGTGGTACTGCATATATTCCCTCCACTTCTGTCTCCTTCAACCTCTGGCTCCATCTCTTTCATGCCCTTCTCTCCTCTCTCTCATGTTCGTCTTTCACAATCATCTTCAATGG
The DNA here is from genome assembly GCA_036024295.1 of Nannoperca obscura. Taxonomy (NCBI): domain Eukaryota; kingdom Metazoa; phylum Chordata; class Actinopteri; order Centrarchiformes; family Percichthyidae; genus Nannoperca; species Nannoperca obscura. Next base: position 58,512 of record JAVQJL010052916.1, read on the forward strand.
AAGTTTCCTGCCACTGTGTGAGACACATCTGCATTGCAGTGCCGAGGGGAAAGCAGCGGCTAGATGAGAAGAGATATGTGTGAATGGCTTGAGACAGAGATGCAAAAAGACAGAATGGGAATCATGAAAGTCTGACCTGTCATTTACCCAAATAATGGATGCATGAGTGACAGGAAAACATCACTTCACACATCGTTTGGTATATTACACCACTGTTGTTTTATATATATTTTTTTGCCTTTGACAGAAAAACATGGCCATTTAAACATCAAAATATCTAATACAAACACAGCCATTTGCACCTCAAAGTGCTGTCACAGGGAAATCACAGAGAGGGTCATCCACCCCCACCTCCCTCCGATCCTCTGAGCCTCTCTGTTATTAATGGCGTCATCATTTTTCCTCGGCTCACTCTATTTCCCTTCTGATAGTGGGGCCTGCTTCATCGTGTTCTGCCATGTTTCTGTAATTGCTCCAACAGCCTGCCTTATGCTGAGCATATAGTTTTTTTGTGTGTGTGTTCCCATCCAGAGGGGATGTCTGCGTGTCTGTAAGTTTGTGCGCATGTGCGTGCGCTGCTCTTTCCCCCCACCAGGGCCGGCTGTGAGTTTGTGGGGCAGAACCAAGCCGCGGGCGAGCTCCACACAGAGCGAAATGACAGCCTCCAGGCCACCATTGGTTGATGACCGTGAAAACACTTGCGGTTAACGTAAAGTGAGCGACCGGCTGTCACAGTGAGGCACTGCGCTTATATGTGCAGCACTGACAACAGCACAACAAGCCCCTCTACAACTAGACTCCGCAGTGCTGCAACAAACAACAAAGGGACAGCCCTACAATTCATAACAGCAGTCACTTCAGACATCAAGTACATTGCAAAGAGGGAGAGGAGCAAGAGACAACCACTACTATTTGTCACAGTCTTTGAGAATAAATGGTTTTTCTTTGCTTAAATTCTGGTGGGCGGGAGAGAAAGCCGAGGGTGGTTGTTGAACGCAGACAGGGAAGTGAGCGTGCAGGAGAGAATGCCTAGACAGTCACAGATGCCAGCCAAGGTCAGATAAAGTGAGGAGTAAGTGCTTAGAGAGCTACAGGAGCAGAGGCCAGCTCTGTGGAGGAGGTGTGAAGGAGTGAGTGACCAAGCGCGAGTGAACAAGCGTGAGCACCGCTACCTCCACCCATCATTAAATGAAGCCACTTGAAGGAAAAAAGCGCTTTGCTCAAAAAGGTCAATACAAGGCACTTCTGCAAAGCCCTGATGGTTTTATTTAACCATCTGGAGAATGGTTTTGTCTTTGATGGAGACACAAAAAAGTTGTGAATATGTGTCTGGAGACAGAACCCTGCATTTTTACTCAAAAGCTGAACTGCTCTATGTGTCGCATACCCGGTTCCTAAAGTTAAACTTAGAAGCAATAAATGATGTGCCACCATCATTTAGTAAGGAGGGGTGATTACAGAGCTGCTTTTATCATCAATTTTAACCTCTCTGTGGTTAAATCAGACTTCTTTTACCCCCTGCCCTCTTGCATTTCTTTCTTGCGTCCTCTTGCTCTAACTCTGAACACACACATGTGTGCACACACACAAACACAGTTTATTATGCAGTAACATTACCAGACCCCCTTAGGCAGCTGTGCATCTCTGTATGACTGATGAGGGTAATTTCTCCCAAACAACAGAATGATCACTTTGGTGGTGAGCGCTACAGACCCTCCCCTCCTCCCCCTGTCTTCCCTCTCTCCCATTTTCTGTTTAGCTTACAAAAAAGGCAAGAAAAAAGAAAGATATTTGTTACTACGTCTCCTGCAGTGTCTGGAACGGCTCCGGAGATAAATAGCTCTCCCACCCCATACATACAAAAAAATCAAAATAAGAATCCTTCCATGGATCCAATTAATCAATTGATTCTTCAATGATCAATCCAATTCTGATAATAAAAGACATTCAAATCCAGTTTCCACTTTGTAAGTTGGAGCTGGAGGTGCGACGGGATTTCCTTATTTTTTCCTTGATTACCATAGGGATCCAATATAATACACATGCCACTGTGAATTAGCCTCAAAGTAAGGACTTTGCAGAGCCACAGTGAGTTTTTATTGTCTGTGTACAACTGTGCACCATGAGATATACAGAGCAGAGAGTAGTTAGGACTTGTCTGCCTCTCTCTCTTGGCCTCATAGGTTCAGCCTCAGTGGGCTGTCTTTACCTATTCTCCCATCTGTCAGTCACACACAAAAACAAATCCACCTGTCGACTGGGCTGAACAGGGCAATGCTACAGCTGTCTGGGCCTAACTTGGTGCAGAAGGGAGCGAGCCAGCGCCCTCCACTGGTGATGGAAAGCCCATTAAGATGCTTATTACCCCACCTGTCTGCCCCATTTCCTCACCTGCACAGATACGCCAGCCTAATGAAGACAGTCACTATTAATACAGCACCTTGAACATAGAAGTCATGCCTCTCTGCTTTTTGTGGTCCTTGTGTCCTTGATCACAAGGGCTCTCCAGCTTTGTAACAATATAACAATCCAAGCGTTAAGAGACAGGCATTCTTACCGCACCACTTGATTGCCTCAACAATGAAGTCATTAATGCTGCATTATGTAAATTGTAATGGTCACAAACATCTAATAGGATAAAGGCTAAGTACAGTGCAATTTAATGCTGCTGACTTTCAGTGGCTCTTTGAAGGATGTTTTCAATTATAACAGAACTAATTTAATTCATTGTTTCGTAGCTGAAAATGCATTTTTAAAGGTTGACTGAGTCTCTATTTCAGAACTCAGGTTTAATCAGTCATGTACATTGAACACTGGAACGTCCTCTAAAGAGATTGACAAAGTTGCCGGGGATCTGCGTTCTAGTTTTTAAAGGGACACAGTAGCCCAGCCCTTCTTTTTTTCCTCAGATGGCAGGCTTCAGTTGAGGAGGGGAGGGTGTTCATCTAAAAGATGAAAAGACCTGCGCCTTTAAGAGGGCTGTCTCCCCTTTCCCTCATGCTCCCCCTCAACCACACAGACACTCCTCCTGTGAGCATTTGTGAGGCAGCTCCTGTCCCTTATGTCTCTTTGTGGGGAACAGAATAGACTTCCCAGAGCATCACTGGAGACAAGACAGAGCTCTAGGGAGGACACCCCTGGTGCAGACCTCCATACAACCCTGGCCTCAACTACTGTGGACGCCCAGATGAGTACAAGGAGAGGAGACGCATACCTACTCAAGCTGGAGTAAAACATCCAGAGGTCCAAAACAGAAGGTGGAACTTAACAGTTGGACAACCCAAGAGGTCAATTTTAAGTTTGCCGTGACATGATCAGCATATCAAAATCAACAACGCTGGACTGGATCGCTAAGAAAAAGGTGGAGTCTTAATTTGAGTTTTCAGTTTCTCTTTAGAAAAGTTTTGTTAAAGAAGAGTCAACAAAGTACTCCATATATTTTGCAGCTATTAAGGATAAAAGCACAGTATGAAATACATATGACCGAAGTAAAGTTTTTTAATAATTTTTATCCATCTCCATAGCACTTTCCAAACAGCCATTTGTGGTATGAAATTGAGATGCTCTTTAAAGAACATCTTGAATGGTCCCGACAGTGCTCTTAATTCACCAGCCAGGCGTTTATCTTATTTCTCCAGCTCTTTCTGGGAGGGAGCATTAAAGACTTCATTGATAGTGCTCTTGGGGTGCAGGCAATATTTCTTATGTGAAGTCTTGAAACTTTACAGCTGTTGACTGGAGAGAGAGAAAAGTGCCACATACATAGGAAAATGATGTTGAGCTGTTTTTCATGTGGGAAAAGTATGTGTCTGGACTAATATTGCGGTGGAGCATTGAGGACAGAAGAAATGTTCACAGGGTGTGGAATGGTCAGTGGCCAGAACCAGTATCTTACCAGAGAGACTGTCAAGCCCCACCCAGGACTAGATGGGAACAGACCGATACAAATGCAGAATGAGGTAACCCCGGGGACCTGCTCTGTTTACCAGGATCAAACTTATGGGAATGTTGGCCAGCCAGCAGTGGTGAACAATGTTTCCAGCCCTCTAAAGCCGACACCACTACCAATCCCTCCCCCTGCACTCAAACTAGGGCAGGAAGGGTTCAAAAAAGTATGCCGAACTGAGGAGGACAGCCCCTGTCCCTTTCCAGGACTGGCCTCTGGCGTGCTAGAGATGCGCGTGAAGGAGGGAAGTAAGATCCGCAACTTAATGGGATTTGCCATGGCACGGATGCAGGGAGAGAAAGGGGTATGTGGGGGAGGTGTGAGTGGTGGCGGGCTCAGGCAGGTGGTCTTCACTGGGTCAGGTCGTGCAGTCACAAAGACCATCACCTGTGCTGAGATCATGAAACGAAAGGTGGGCTCTCTGCACCAGCTGACCAAACTGCAGTACAAGGTGGTGAAAGAGGTGTGGGAGAGTACTGAAGGGAGGACATCTGAGATGACGGTGCACAGGACTGTGCCCTCCATCAGCATCCTTCTCTCCAAAGACCCACTGGATCCCCAGGAACCAGGCTATCAGCCTCCTGAGACTCTCAGTGCATTGTGGGAAGACAGAGAGGGGGTCAAATCTGCCTCGCAGACAGCGTGCAAGAGACCTCTTGGACCTTTGCCATATAGCAGTTTCTCTCACTGTAAGAGAGTGTGTTTGGGGGAAGGAGTCTCGGTCAATCCTCCTCACTGACTGGCTGAACCGGTGTCAAACTGTGGAGAGGATTGAATCAGAAGAGTTCATTTGGCGCTGCCCTCCACTCAAGCACAATGCTGAGACAATCAGAACACTCACTCAGACAGAACAGTGCTTTTTCAGAAGAACTGAGTACCAATTCCAGCCTCCAGAGGTCAGTTTGACTGGGACCTAAAAGCTTGCCTCTGTACATACAGCATTTAAGGGATGTGTTTCTCAGCACGTCCAACACGGTCTCTCCACATCCACAGAATTGTGACGAAGTGTGCTACTGTGCTATAAAATCTTTAACAGATTCACATCCCATTTCACACCGACAAAAGAAAAAGCCATGCATTGCACAGGTTCCAGATTCCTGCTTGCAGTAAACTGTCTACAACCTGTGGACAGAATCATTACGAAGCATTACGTTACAATCATCTCTATTCCTCCATGCTCTTAAGTGTGTCTTTAAAACACACAAAGTAGACCCAAGAACATAAAAGAAAAATAAAAGACCTAAAGCCATTGATGGTATGACAGGTGCAAAACATACCAATTTTATTTGTCTGATTATTAACTCATGAAAATAAAATTAAATAAATTGTTTTTTTCCAATGGAAATTTTTGTTTCGTATTTCATCTTTCTTACTCACACATCATTGAATTTGCAAAGCTCTGATTGAACAGAAAATCACAGTGTGCTGATCTTTTGATAAGAAAAACGGCAGTGAAATTTGTCTGTAGAAAAAGCTGATTTAATGACAAAGCTGTTGATAAGGCGCAGCTTTAAACCAACCCAGCCTGACAGATATGCCTAGGGCAGAAATACAGGCACAGATTATCATTAAGATAACAACATAACATCACACAACACAGTGGAGAAAAGGATTAAAACTAGGCTTGACAGAGCTTCACACTGCACTGTTCCTTCAAAATATGAAACCAAGGCAACACGCTATAGTACTTCCCCTCTCAGCTAACAGGCCTACCCACCCACCATATCTATTGTATAGTACAGTCTTATATTCTACCATTCCTCAATCAAAACAATATGCCGAACAATGTGGTCTAAAAAGAGCCAGGTTTTCACAGTAACACCACGCACTTGTGGAGTTGACTGACATAATATATGAAATGGTTGCAGACTTTCTCCAGTTGACATTTTTTGTGCACAGCCTCTCTACATTTTTACACCATTTAGATACCATTTTAGTTTCAGAGGTACCTCGGAGTAATTGCTGAAGCTTAACTGGATGCTGCAGACATCTATGGCAATTGGATCAAAATTCAACTCCGAGCAGAAAGCACAGTGGTAGAAAGAAAAAAAAAAAATAGCTGGGAGCATACACAGTGAATTTTATGGATTACAGATTTCTACATATATTTCTTTATAAAATGTTGTCCTAAACAAGACAAACAAAATTAACCTTTTGTGAGAATTATTTTATCCTAATACTTAAGAAGTTTTTCCACTTAATCAACCATGTCCTCTGGGGATAATAACTTAGACAAGTGGAACCATGTCTGAAGCTTTTACTGTTGATCTTAATGAAAATCTGCACACGCAGATGTCAGCCTCCTAAAGTAAATTGATCAAAGAGACTCTTAACTGGGGAGACAATTCTGTTATAGCTTAAAATAGAGAAAAAGAGAGTTCACTCTTATAGCTTTAGCATTCAAATTCATCTTTCCAAGGAATACAAATCATAATATTTCATATAGTGGTCAGCCAGCACGTTAACAGTCTATGGCGGACACAGTGATTAACCTCCCTCTCGATCCCATTAAATGAATCAGAGCACAGCAGAGCACCCAAGGTTGAATAAGAAATGCTGCGACTGCAATACAGCACATATGTAGCAAACTGTGTGTCCTCAAGACTGCAGGAAGGTTATCACTTCATGTCGTTGTTATCACAGAGTTAACAGCTTTCACCCAAGAGCCTATGGGACAGTCAGTCTGCGATGCAGGTCAAAAAGATAATGCCGCTATAAGTAAATTTCAAATCGACCCGCATCTGTTATCAAGCATTAAGAATTCTGGGCCAAGTGTAAAATGCAGTGGGGGTAATTAGGGATAACGGCATAGCATACCTGAGTGAGAGACCAGATAAAACATACTGACAAAAGCATTATCCCGGAGCTAAATCCAATGTGGCTGGCTCGAAATAGCACGGTGGAGGAGTCAACAAAGTGCATTTAAAGAATGTGGACAAGGTTATTCACAAGTTGAGAGTCCACTTTGCCCATAATGTTTATTTTCAAAGAGGCAGTCAAGATGAATTTGGAGGAGATACAGGCCTAGACCCCAGACCGCATTTTGTGTTTGTTACCTTGTACTACTGCACAAAATGTTTCAAACACCTGCTTTTTCTATGAAAATGGCTCGTTAATAGAGGTAAACAGGTAAACCTTTGACCGCCGATCAAGTTACCCATACCTTCAATCTTGACTGAGATATACATGATTGTTGATGACTTTTTTCCCCAACCCAGTATATATGTTGGACAATTTCAGTGACAGAATAGTTATTTTTTGCAGCAGGTTTAAAGATAGATCTAATTGCAGAATCAATTACATTCTTTAAGAACATTTTTTTTAAAACAAATTACTTGGAATAGTAATTTCAAAATTGTAATGCAGAGAAAACGGTATATAATATCTTTCTAAATACGTATTAAGTTTTTAAATCATTAACAAAGGATTACATTATGTTAAGACTTACCCACCATAGTTATCTATTATGGTGGATACAACAGTAACCTTCTGTTTACCAAAGCCAATAACTGCATGCAATGAATGTGAATAAATTCATTTTGAAGTTAACATAATGAAAGTGCTGGCACTCTATTTTTTCCCTTCTCTTCCACTGCAGCAGATGAGAGTGAGGTCTCTGGGATGGTGTGGGAGTTCGCTATCTCCCAGCCTCCAGATGGCTCCGTCTTCTCTTATCTAGAAGAATGGGTGCTGCCTCAATTTTTCAACTCGCCTTATCTGGGAATCCTTTAAATTGAATATTTACTGGGCCTATGTTTTCTGCCTGTGTTAGCCCTCTGAAGTCGACATTCCTCTTGCTTGTCGAGACAGGCCAAAAGGTTTTTCTCACTCATACACTCTCTTTGTCTGCCTTGTCAAGTAATGGGACAGTGATTGATTATGTGATTGTCAGGAGAGAATGGAAGGTTAAGCAGTTAAGCAGAGAGCAGTGGAGACATTAACGAATGGCCATAGAGGGAATATATTCAACAATAGAAAAACGTACATTACGCAAACAGGACATCACACAGACCTCCATTTTATGTCAGAAGTAAAATAGATTAAATAAATCACTTTCCAAACAGTCTATTGTTTCCTGCACAGTGTACACTAGAGGTTAAGAGAACACTCAAGCAGCCATTGAAAACATCTTATTGCAATATGACTGGCTGTGGTCTATCTGCATAAACAAGCCGTGCCACAGCTACTCCCTGGTAAGTGTCTGGAAATGTCTTTTCAAAACCATTTTGTGAAATGCCTCCATGTTGGATTAATCAGCGCAGCTGAGGATGTAATTGCTGTGCTGAAGTCAAAGCTGTAAGAGCAGATAATGAACACTGACTACAGGGCTGCCAGAATCCAAGGCGAATGAAATGAGAAGTTCAGAGACCAAAATGTCTTCAGCATTCTTCCAAAAGTCCTAATAGAAAATGAGGGCTCACTGTATTTACGCTAAATAAAAAAATTTTTTTCAAGAGTGGTTACTAACATGGAGAATGTATGGCTTGTGACAGCTGAATTGTACTGTTAGAATTTAAAAGCAAATTGAGGCAAAATTACATTACATTATAAGGGTTTTCTGAAGCACTTACGCGCATTTCTGCATGTTTTTAATGTAATTGTTAACATGCACGCATCTGTAAGTTCTGTGTTTTATATAGGTATTCGATTCATTTTATTTCATAAGGGATGGGTTTGAGAAGGTAACGAAAACCAAGATGTTTTTTTCTGACTCTTGCTGCCCTCTGGTGGAGAAATAAGTTCAAAGTCAAATGCAGAAAAAAGTACAACTCTTTGCTGAAGGGTGATATTACTGGTATATTTGACAGGCTATTATGGCCCGGTGCACTAGAAGGTTTGCACAACAAAGATAAGTGGTCACAGGACAGATTATTATCTGTAATCATGTTTTAATAATATGATACAACATTTACAACAAGCAAAAAGGAGTTGTGGACAATGCAATTTTGAAAATTGTTTAATTACAATCTTGGTGCAAGCACACTGAAATGTAGCTTTTTCTCCTACTTTATTTTCAACTAATTTAAAGACTACATTCTACCCTTTTATCATCATTCTCTCCCACAGGACTTCAGACTTAATTGGCTTAAAAGAATTTGAAGTATAAAGGAGGTCTGCTTATGAAAAGTTAGTAATAATATACACTGTAGAGTCACTTCTAAAAGATGTTGATGAGAAACAGGAGAGGATACGCTTACGGATTGATATTTGTGAAATAAAGCAAGAATTGAAAGACTTCCATGTGCATACAAACATACTGCTGAAGCTTATGTCTGCACCAGTGAAGATTAGTTTGGTTCTGTTTCAGCAATGCGCAGTGAAAGAGGGAGGCTAGGCAGTTTAGACTTGCGAGAGACAAGATAAACATTATAATGATGAGCTGGAAATGATGAGCCCCTGTGCTTTGTGCAGCCTTTGCCCTCTGATCCTTAAGGTGACATTGTGCAGAATGTACAACATGGGAAAATGTCATTCTACTGTGATTAATATGGTGACTGAACTGCCCTAAAATATTGGCTGTGTTTAGTAAGAAAATGACAAGTATACTGTGCACTGCTCTTGGTTTGTAAATTAACATTCTTTAATCTTCTACTCAGCACTGATAAAGTGATGAACAGCTGCTGCCTCGCTGTGTTATCGGTGTAATTGAATCCCCCTTTCCAGTGCGATCAATATAATCATTGAGAAGAAGGCACAGTAGTTTTTTAAGCATCTTACCCTTGGAACAGCAAGGGACTCAACATCTCTCTACAGACTGTCCTACAACTGAAGACACACTCTAACTGCAAGTATAATAGTTGTTTGTTTTATACAACAGTTATTAAAATATCTATCTATCTATCTATCTATCTATCTATCTATCTATCTATCTATCTATCTATCTATCTATCTATCTATCTATCTATCTATCTATCTATCTATCTATCTATCTATCTATATATCAGAGACAAAGACAG
>JAVQJL010052933.1:0-24772 GCA_036024295.1 Nannoperca obscura
AAACAACCACCAAATAAAAAACCCCTTGAATAAAAAATTTTTACGTTTTATCCCAAATGAGAACCAATAATTTTAAAACCCCCCCCCCCCCCCCCCCCCCCCGCTCATCATCCCTCCACTGCCATCTCAGGTTTCTGTGCCACTGTGACAGACTCTGGGTTTATAAATAGCGCTAAGCACCATACTGGCCATAAAAGGGGCTGGCTTCTGTCGAGGCACCTTGGGACGGCACTGTGACCACAAACTGCAGCATGTGGTGCAGAACACCAGATTTACTGCGCCGGCATGGCAGGAAACTTAACTCTGTTTGTGTTCGGGCCACATTGGCTGGTGAAATCCAAATCCATCTGGCATGAATACTGTAGAATAATAGAATAAAAGAGAGGACGTCCAAATGAGAGTTGGTAACCTGCCAAACTGGGAGACCAAACTCACATTAAACTGAAATTTATCAGCGATTGTTAGGAAAAATCTGATAACCCTTAGATACTCACAAATATAACAATGTATTCCCTAAGACAGCGGAGGGAGTTTGGATGCTTATACTTCTAGTTCAGTTTTTCTCCATTTCCCAGAATTCCTTATGAAAGGCTCCTGACAGCAGCTGGAGTGGTAGTACATGCATGCAGAGGGACTGACAGTGACGGGGACAAGGTGGAAAAAGCAGCTATGAAAACATTTTTGTGTTCAAGTACAAATGCGATGAGTTTGTAAGAGCGGAGGCGAATCCCTCACAAGGAGCATCACAGTTTCTCTCAGCGTTCAGGCTGGCTTTAACGTTACAGCATGGACATTCTTACTAAAGGAACATTTGACCATTTTAACTTATAGATGTAAATGCAACAGACAGAGGAGCTCTTCCTCTTGCCGTCAGGAGGTCGCCGTCATGTTTTCTGGTGTGCATGTGCAGAACGTGTCTGCGTGTGCAGACCCCCGATTGTAGTTTGCATTGAAGCGTGTGCGCGTCAGGTGTCCGAGTGCAAATCCGCAGCTGTCCTCGTCTGTACTGGAGTATGATCAAAGCTTTAGCCATGACAGTGTGACAGTGAGCCAGCATGCACAGTACCAGGACCCTGCAACCAAAGCAGCTGAATTGAATTAAGCCATCAGTAATTGTGTTATGTACACCTGTGTGTTCCTACTGTGACATGTCAAAATCTGTGAAAAAGGCCTATTAGCAGATTTCAACTTGTGCTGTTCACGTCAACATCCGCGATGTGATTACCACTGGAAACTTGGATTTTACGTGTGTCCTATAACCTTCAACAAGGTACGAATTGCAGTACTGTTGCATTAGTTTCAGCAAGTTGTATCTAATAAACTGGCAAATGAGTGTATAAAGTTTCACACTCTAATGTTTCACTTTCTGTGCCTTCAGCCGCTGGGGATGCACTTGTATGTTTCTTTTGAAACAGATATTTATGAGTTTGGCTGATTGTAGGTAAGAAGATAGGAGAAATATTTAAAGGAAACCATCTCTTCAATCAGCCTTTTATCATCCCATGTTGTGTGAAGCAGGTCAGACTCCATTGTTTGGCGTTATGTGCATGAGAGAGCCGGCATGTGAACGCATATGTGTGTGTCTTTGTGATGAGTGGGACATGTTGGATCTGGGTCAGGCCAACCTCAGGAATCCCTGGCATCCACATTTCCCTTGCACGTGTTTAAACGGCAAATGTGTGTCTTTTGTGTGTCACGTGGCAGAGAATCAAAGGATCAAAATCATCCGACAAGAGAAGAGATTAAATCCTGTGTTGTCAAAGCTACGGGACAATGTCTGGTTGATTTCACTTCCATAAAATGCACTAATTCAGATTAAGTGACTCATGAATTTGCAGTATTTTAACAGATATTTAGTTTCAGTTCTCTTTTCACAACCTCGTGCAGGACGTATTGGACTGCTTACACACACAGCATGTGTGTTAAACAGCATGCGTCAGTGATAGACACCTCCACCGCCTCTTCCTCTATGAATAGAAAAAACGGAAACGCTCTAGGGGCAACAAGTATCCACTCCCCAGGAAAAAGCAGAGGAAGAACATTCCTGAGACATTGGTGTTGAGAGCAACAACAGCCGAAACATGCACCACCGGTTTGGATGTCTGGAGAGCTACAACCTGTGTGTGTGTGTGTGTGTGTGTGTGTGAGAAATGTCACTGCAAAAAAATCACTGAATAAAAAAGGGGAAATTATTGTTCATTGTACTAAACTGTACTAAATCCACTTCCCCGGCTTCATCTCATGACAAACAACAATAAAAACAGAGTAAAGCAACAGGTCACTGGGTCCAAATTCAAGCATGCGTGATACAATAAAGCCCACAAACAAAAAGTCAAGCACCGCTGCCTCTGAGGCCACAAGAAGACTTCGGGCCTCACAAACAAATGCTGCACGAACCTTTGAACCCCTCGGATTCTTCTGTTCTTCCGAGTTCACCGGAACAACAGCTGTGTTTGCAGTGAGCTCCAGGTCACAGTAACAAGCAAAAACAACACGCGCAGCTACTAATCACTGTCACAGAAGAAGATATGTGGCTTCTCTGTACCGATGAAAGAGGAGAAACCTTCATTTAAAAGCTGGTTTTAATTACAAACCAACTACTCTCAAAATGACTGCGTGTCAGCTGTTTTGGACAAAGATGCATTTTGTCTTTGGATCACTGAATGTGAAAATCTGGCTAGAAGTTAGCATGGCTGTCCTTTCAAGGAGGCACGCCACCCTTAGCTACTGCGGCTATGCCTTTCAAGTTTTCCGCTTTGTGCTTAATCATTTTTGAAAATATAGATCTTCAATTTTTTGTCACTGGAGATGACAACAGACACTAGCAGATGTTATCAGCTGTAGCTAGCTAGCATCCCCTATTTCCTTCCTCCTAACAACCAAAAACTGGACTGATCAGGACGTTAGATGCTGGTTTGTAAGAGTAAACATCAGCGTTCGTTATATCTCAACCCCGTTCATGTCTTTTTTATACAGGAAAAAAACATGACAAGGTATTGAAAGTATTAACCGAGTACTATGGAGAGTGTTTCTGTGAGTGGGTCTGAACATGAGAGCTGAAATAGACTGAGTCAGAGTGGCGAGAGGCAGGCTAAAGGATGTTACTCCACTGCAAACGGGAGGGATCTCCAGATGCTTTTAACCACAAAGAAGTGGGTTACCCAGTCACAAAGACATAAAAAAGCCAAGCATGAATCATACATGGATCATCTATTATTCACATGTTGCTCCTTCTCTATTCACCAGCTTAGTTTTGATACTAAAAATAAGGTCAAAGGAGATGCTGCAAGAAAAGGGGACAACTTTTGAACCATTTTTAAATGGCGGGGGCTCAGAAAAGCTTTTCTTCGAGACAGGGAGAAAATAGCCCTGTCTCGAAGAAACAAAATAGAGAAAATGGCGTGGTTTGTTGTGACTGAGGCTGTAGTCAGGGAGTTTCACCTCCTCAGTCATGACCTCATCATTGGGTAATCTCAACGACATAGCAACAGTTAGCAAGGTACATGGCGTAAAACAAACGCATTGAAGAGTACAGAAAATGTGTATTATTATTGCTGAAACTCTATCGTTTCAGGCCTGTATGGCACCACTGAGAAAAAAATAAATGTTACAAAAGAGTTTGCCTAAATAAAAGATGATGAAGAGATAATGTCAAAGGAACAATCAGTTCCATAAAACAGAGACAGCAAGTGAAACAAGAGACAGAAACAAAAAGCAAACAGAGATCTGCAGTAACAATAAGTCGCACTGCAGCATGTTTACTTCTCTCAGAATCGCAGACCACCAGCTTCAGACACTGACCACGTACTGCAACAGAGCCTGGAGGAGAGTCCACAATCTTCTTTTGTGTTTTGACAAAGAAACCATACTCCTATCTACAACTAGTCCTTGCTTTGTTTTATTTAACCCATAACAGTTTGAATTAATATGTGACTTTGTATCAACATTTTGTAAAACCTAAGTCTTGATCGTGTTTTTGTGATGGAAAGTGATATAAAAACACATCAGAATCAAGTTCATATGGACCACAGCTGCAGTGCTGCCCCGCCAACTCTTGTTTTGGACTCGTAAAGTAGGGCAGAACTGTATCAGGCTGACTAATGTTGACCTGGCAGCAGGGTGAGCTGTGATGACGGACTAAATTTAATCTCAGCTGAGGTCTAGTTTCAGGGCTGTGAGGGGGCCGTCACCGCGTCAGTCACAGCAGGTCGACAAATGATGCTGTGAGAACCGGAAAAAAAACAAATACCTTCACAACAAAAACAAAAGATAATATTGTGCACTTTCACTGTCTAGAACTATATTATTAATAGCAAGTTAAACAGCTGTTAAGAGAACAGGCACAGGCTCTTGGCACAGGACGACATGAGATAATTAAATCGATTTCTTTGTTTTTTTTGTACAAATTAATTAAAAAAAAGGTATCCAATTATTTTAAAGTTTGACCCTTCTAATATATGAGGCAACATTGGACTTGCAGTGAATTGATCAATTCCTTCATTTCATAAATGACATGCTTCAGCATCAACTCGGTGGTGTTCTGCTTCAAAAACATTAGATGTGCAGTGATTCTGCAGGACAGTAATGACGCCTCACCGAGCTCAGACTGCAGCTCTGAGCATCAGACACATCACATTTGTGTGTGTGTGTACAAAACAACTCAAAGCCCTTTAGACTTGAGGAATACCTGACCAGCTGCAGCCAAAATGCACCAGTGTTTTGCAGGAGCCTTGTCTTCATCTTTCGGCTCTTCAAGGATAATTTCAGAGCATCAAAGCGCAGCTTCCCGCTGGGTCACCACCGCGGCTCTCGTGTGGGTAATGGAGGAAGCCGTTGTAGGAGGCTGCAGAGGGAATCAACTGGCTGCTGCAGCAGGAGACGCCGCACTCTTAACTGGTTAGAAGCTGCTCATCTGGAGAGCAGAAAAACAGTGAGGAAACATCTGACACACCACATGACGACGGATCCTTACACAAACACGAAACTTTTGAAGATTTTCTCTTTGCATAGGGACCACTGTCAGACCTGGTTTAAGTCAAGATGGCTGATCATATACATGTGGGGGGTTTTGTTGTCCTGTCTCTAAAATTAAGTTAGTTTGCAGTCGTACAGTCTGTTAGCAGAACGTATGAGCCACCATCCACAGCCTGTGGGTCCTGTGTGTGTGTGTCTGTGTGTGTGTGTATGTATTAATGTCAAATGTTATCTGCACACATACACTTCAAAGCAGGAGGAGGGACACATCTGTTAGTGATTCCCTTGAGGTTGGAGGAACACACAGAACATCCAGCACACACAAACAGCTGAACGCCTAAAATACAAAGAATTCAAAGAAAATCCTGCTATTATAGGAAATGGTTACCAAAAATAATACGAGACATGTTTAAGTGTCATCTCATTCGAAGGCTCATTTGAGCTCATGAAGTCTCCTTTGCAGCAAAAAAGCTCCTGTTTGACACTAAAGATGAATTCAGCTGCATTGATATTGATTAATTAAACTTTAATAGACAGCCAGCGCCCAAGGAAGTCAAATCTGAGAGAGCTGCAGAATAAAGACAGGGAGAGAGGAGCTGGGTCAGCTGGTGAGGCCCCGAGGACACAATCAATACTGTGGGTGCTCTGTCTAATCCATCAAAGTGAACCTTCAGCTTGAGTCCTTTAATCATGACTGTGTCTCTGTACAGCACTTTGAATTGCAGCCGTGTATGAAAGGTGCAATATAAATAAACTTTCCTTGAATATTAAGCCCACGATCAAACGCAGAGCGGCTCTGGGTTGGAGGGTAAATCCATGTAACAGTTCCCAGGAACCAACGCAGGTGATCAGACCTCGACACACTGCAGCTGCAGAAAGTATCGAGTTTTATGCAACCAACCATCCAAAACCTCAAGATACTGAGGTCACTGTCACACAAGACCAAAATAAAATCAGCAAATCTTTACAAAGGAGACGCTTCATCAACGATTAAAATGATAAATTGATTACTAAAATAGTTAAGTAGTAGTAGTAGTAATTAATTTACTTGTTATTCCAGCTTTAATCTTGCTTTTAACGTTTGAGAACTTTGACATCTTTATTAAAATGGAGTTGTGCACTAAAGATTCTTTAGACATCTTAAATTAAGGTATCAAAGAAAGTATCCTTGTGGTTTTGTTGTTGTCTTGTTCAGCACTCAAGACAGTAGAAGTATAAAAAAAAGCATAGTACTCATAACAGATTGCAAATTTGTCTCTAAATTGGTACAGAAATGGAAATTAATCAAAAAACACCTTATTTAATTTTATCTATAAATGTTTAATATACCATATCAGTGAGACAGATGTGGGTCCCGAGTAAGTCTCAAGTCTTGGTTATGACGTCCCAAGTCAAGACCAACAAGTCCCAAGTCCAGTCCACGTCCCGCACTGTGTGTTTTGAGTCCTGAACAGCTCATTATTTAGTCTCCTGTGCGTTTCCCTCCCACTCAAGCAACCTGATTGGCTGCTGTCAGAGTGATATTATTCCCTGCACACTTTTTAATAACAACACTTTTAATCTTGTCTGGGGAAAAAAGAAGCAAAGTGTCAAGTCACTGGTGTTAAAGTCAAAGTCCAAAGCCCACACCTCTATTGATCGCTACCACACGACAGTGGTTCAAGCCTGAGTGAGTCATAGAGGTTTTTACTTTACAACACTAAACATCCTCCGGAGTGCAATCACGAAGTGATGCGTTTTGCCTTTCCTGAAGCAGCAGCGGTGCTTAATGTGGAATAAATGGGTAGGAATGTGTAGTTAGCATTAGCACCGACAGCTACTTAACAGAACTCAAGCAAAAGTGATATGTGGGAAGTGCTGGTTAAACATATGATTTAAAATTGGATTAAATGTGAAACGTTGTTTGTGCATATTGTTGAATCAGAAAGACACATGCGCTCTAAAATAGTCCTAAATGCGTAGGTGTTGCTACAATGACTCTAATCTATAAAATGTGACATGGCACTTCCTTTTATGACTAAACTCTGCCTCACACCGTTCCCTAACAGGATTATGCTGCAAACAGGATTATTAATATCAACGTCCCATTCATGATTTCTGCTTTTTTTCCCATTGCCGCATACGAAGGGAAACATGACTGATCTGCGCATACGCTCACAGGAAGCTACGACCTTCTCCTCCTCCTTCATACCCGGCAGCAGAATGGAGCATTTCCTCTCCTTCCCGGTGTGAGTGGTGAGAGTCATGGCTCTGAGTTACAGCATCTGGTCACAGGGATCGCTGACGTGGAGCTAGAGGGGGGGGGGGGGGCTCTGGTCTGCTCCGTCTCCTCCTCCTCCTCATTCTTCATCAAGGATCAACTCAAACCACAACAACCCTCCCAGCAGAACCCCACCCGCATGTACAAGCATCCGAGCCCCCAGGCCGCAAACGAGACACAGTTGGCAGAGCTGTAAGAACTTGTAAGAACCTAAGGTTTCTATTTTTATTTCTATTCTTATTTAGTTTTATATACCTCTTATTTATTTGTTTACTGTACTTTCTCTATGAATCAGTGGGCTGTGTATTACTGTCCTTGTGCTGCAACATCCGAATTTCCCCTCTGGCGATCAATAAAGGCTTATTTTATCTTCTTTACCATCAGATTCTTTGCAGTGTTTGAAACAATGGGTCCTTGAATTCAGGAAGGACGTAGACAAAAGCAGGAATCTCATTTCCAGCCGATGATTTTGAAAAGCAAAAAGAAAAGCGATTGTGGATTGCATATTACATAAACTGTACAGTAGCTATTTGGCTAATTAAGCAAACGCTAGCTCTGTTTCTGGTTGACTTTATAATGTTTCTAGCTGACTTCCTGTGAAAAAGTCTTAAATATGTACCTGAACCTGTAATCCCACAAAATAATGTAGAGTTTGTTTAAGGGTGTAAGTGTTTGTTGGCCCTGGAAGTAACGCTGGTTTGGGCTACTACTCTAGGTAGTAAGCTAGTTAGCTGGACACGCTAACATTTGCAGCTTACGTTAGAGGAGACTATTTAATGAATTCCTTACATTTTTGCTGTTTTATTTGTTTGTTTTGTTTGTTATTTTTTGGGGAAAACAGACACTAGTTACCGATTGCTCAACTATGAACAATCGCTGTTCGTGGGAGGAGTTGAGCTAACGGTGAAGTTAGCTAAACTGGGATCGGCTAAACTCACTCGAAACCCCAAACCAAGTATACTTCTTTAAATGTTTAGTGGTGAAGGATGACTGATGCTGGTGGCAAATCAAAAGCTGGCGGAAGAAGGTTTCTGCATTTCCAGACTGGCTGTGATGTTGAACGTGTGCCAAGAACATAACGTCAGCATGACTGGGAAACTCTGCGAGGCCAACGGGAGTCCACGTCTCATGATTACTTCCACAGAGGAGCATTTAACTCCACACTGAGAGTCTCTGACCGCAGGCCAACGAGGCTGGAAAAGTCCGGAAAGAGAAGTTTTTATCTGGGAAGGAGTTGTTACGTGTACAATCTAAACGCCTCTGGAAACAAGTGCAGAGGGTTTTCTGTCTGAATCACACAAAAGGGGAATTGTTCCAGCGTACGACGCCGGTGCCACTCCTATTGTGAGCCGCAAACAGAGAGCCTTTGAACATGTCATGTTTTGGAGAAGCCTGGTTTGACTCCAGCACTCGCAGAGATGGCAAGAAAGGAAGCCTGCTGGCTGTTTCCTTTAAAAGATCTCTGTAGCATCGACTCTGAGACACCAGCAGGCAGAAAAACAGCCTCTGATTAAGTGGCGTAATGTCGCCGGTTGACCGGTTTCAGGGGGTGTGAGTGATGACAGGAGAGATGAGGCCATGTGTGTGTGCATTGGTGTGTGTGTGTGTGTGTGTGTGTTAGGGATTTGGATGGTCTACATGCATTAGGGGCTAAACCAAAGGTCTGCCAACCTCAGACCTGAATAAACCACTTTGATACGGGATTATGATCCTCCCTCACAGCTCTGCCGGCACACTAGGCTGAAAAAGAAACAAAAAATACCCTAGTTGGCTTTTCTTTTCTTCCTATTTTTGTCTTTTTTGTTGTACAAGAATGAGACTCACAGCTCTCAGAAAGGAGTCAGAGAGAAAGAATGTTTCTGTTTATCTAACGCCACTGCCTTTTTCAGCATCTAGCATTCCTGATAACGTCACATGCTGATCAACCTTGCTGCGCGCCGGAGCTCTCGGCAGAAGGCCTGCAACCAAAACGTGCTTCGTTTTTCACCTCAGATCACTTATTTATCGGTGGATTTTCTAAAGAACAATTTGATCTTGTTGAGTATTTCAATATATGCGCTTTTTACAGCAAAATAGACACCTATAACATAAAAGTCTCACGATTAAGCTGCATTTTCCGCCTCAAAATTGACAACCGTGTCTCAAAAACATACAATTAGCCGCCCAGGCCACTACATCAGCCAGTATTATATTTCTGCACACACATCTGTTGGACGATAAGCAACGAGACATTGCACTGCAGAAAAGCCGTATGTTATGTACGAAATACGGCACCATTACACCGTTTGACCACCAGATGGCGCTGACAGGATTTCTACACTGTAAAATATGGTTGCGATTGCAGATTTATCTTTGTCAAACTCTGCAAAATACTGATATTAGTGGCCTCAAAATTCAAGTATCCGTCGTGCTACAGTTGCTATTCTTCTTGTTGCACCATGCACATACAGACTCCCACACACATGCACGACAGCCTCCCTTTGCGGTGATAAAAAAGCTGCGGCAGATTGTTTTTCCCTCCATCCAACACCCTCCACATAAAGTGGAAGTTGGGGGAGGGCTGCCAGCCGACAGAGAGTCACCTTCTACCATCACACAGGTCAAGAGGAGGTGTGTGATGGAGGCGGAGGCGACATGAGGCTCATCTCCTTTGCTTTTATAATTAGGTTATAACTGTCGTGCAAAGAAGACAGCGTGAATTCACATGAGCCAGATCCAGAGAGAAAACCAACTGGAACCACTTTCACAATCAGATCTTCAGACCCTCATTGCCTACATAAAACACATGAAGGACTCTACAATAATGAGTCAATATCAGCCTAATTAAATTGTCCATCTGGCCTTTTTTTTCAGGCTTTTGAGACAAAGCGTGCAAATATTTCATCACTGTAATTACCATAAATCATTACAGTATGTACAGCACAAGAGGAAACTGGGACTAATATCAGCTTTCTTGTGCATAATGATGCAGCTCTCACTGAAATGAAATGTACTGGATCAGCTGCGGGAGAGGAGAGCAGTGTGAGAAACACCGCTGGGAGATGCAGATGTTACAGCTCTGCATCATCAGCCTGCCGAAGTGCTCTCGAGCAAAACACCAGACCGAGATGAAAGAGGAGCTTTTCCTGTGAAGTATCTCACTAACACTGTGTGGCCAGGTTGTTTCTGCAGAGATCTGCGTGCTGCCACGCCAGCTTGCCTCACTGTGTATGTGGGCCATTTTTCACTCCGTGTGCACCACTGACGTGTTTGGTAATGGAGACCACAGCTCGGTGCAGCACTTCCAGGATCGCTGCTGGTTAGGACCCGCCTGTTAGAGACGCAGACAGCCCGCTGTTCGGTGTGGAGGAATTACAGCGGGTTGCCAGGACGGACAAACATCCCTTTTTTTTCAAAGATTTCAGTAGGAGGAATCAGATGTGTTGCATTGCTGCAGCTGTTGATTCTGAAATGTTCACTTCTCAGGAAGATGCGTTGCATAAACAAGGCTGATGCACTGGAAAATACCGACACACTTTCATTATGACTGGTAGGATAAAACAAATCACCATTACATCACCTTGATGTTATTCGTGTCTGACTGTAACATTTACTACTCACTTTTGTCTGTTAGTGTCAGCTTCTCCTCGAAATTACGTCCAAGCTCCTTATAATCCATTGTTTCCATTCAGGCGGGTCGCGGTCCCTTTCCAGTTGCTGTCATTCCTCAGAGTCGCACAAGTACAGGAGATGAAACTCCCGGTCCAGATCGCCCAAACACGCCCTTTGTAAATCCAACCGGAATAGAAGAGGAAAAGTGACAAAAAAGAAATAATGGGAATAAAACGGGATCCTACTGAAAACAGCAGGAATATTACAAATATTAAATGATAAGAAAACGTTTTAAAATGTCTTGTCAAAAATAGAGACGCGGTCCAATCCAGCGGGTCTTCAGGGGAAAATCTACACTGAAGGGTCGGAAATAAAAAAGCTTCAGCGAGTCCTGTGAGCCGCAGGAGCGCAGTGAGACTACAAAGAGTTAGAAGAAACACATCCGGTCAGATCTTTCAGAATAAAAGAAATCCACACTGTTTAAAGAATTTTTAACAAAAGCACGACTTCAGGTCCACTGACGAGGATTTTCAACTGCATCTCTACGTAAGTCTGGCTCACTTGACTTGCAGATTGTCATCACGTGACCGAGAAGCTGAGAAAACCATCCATTGAGGAAGAGATGCAGAAAAAAGATAGTATTTTAAATAATTAATTCTTTCTCTCAAACTATTGTTTCTAAGGTAAAAAAGAGGAACTTTTATGCGCTACTGCCACTTTTTTTTTAATAATAAACACATTTTTGAATATATAACATACACAGTACATACACCATAACAAATAATAATAATAAACAATGTTTTACAACTGGGCGTTTTAATTAATCAATAAATAAACGCAAAAGTCTGCAAGGATACTCAAACTGATTTCTGAAGCGTGGACATTTTGTTCAAAAGGCCTGACAACAGAATGTAGCAGAATAAAATCATACGTATATGAAATCAAACATAAATGTTGCCCTTGAATGTTTTGTACCAGATTAAGCTAAAAGCCAGGTTTGGTCTGCCGTCACAATTAAAACATACAAATATTGACGAACAACTCTAAATGTACAAGACAAGACACATAATATAAAGTTAGTAATAATTAAATATTTTTTTCATGCTCAAAATACAGCAATTTTCCCTCCCAGAGGTTTCTTCATGGCAAAGTGGAAAAGAACCAATGTAATTCCACTGAAGCTCATACTACAAGTGACATTTGTCTAAAGTCAAATTAGTTAAAATTATATTATTTATACAAAATTATTGAGAAAAATCGTTTTAGAACAATTACATAAAACATTTTAATTTCAGGTTGGTTTCATTTTAAAATAAGCACGTTTTATTCTGAAGGCAGGATTGCTTAAATTCCGGTTATAAACCCCGTCTCGCTGTAGCTAGCTTGATGCCGCAGATCGCAGCGAAAAACCGCATGCCGGACAACTGGACTGTACCAACTATTTCGAAAAGGAAGAAACTAATTTACCCATGAAACACCAGGCCACATAATCTACACAGGTTGTATTAAAAAGGTGGAATATTACATTTTATTTCCCGTAAGTCCCTTTTCATCGGTTTTAGCTACAGTAACAGGACAGAAGTGTTCCCTTAACTCTTGGACCCCGTGAATGGTTTGATCCGTCAGATGATTCTCAGCAGCTGAAATCAGCCCTGTTGATTGTGAGATGAGTTGATGTCATTACGGCGTATAAAACGGATTTATGTGTAATTACAGCAATTAGGCATACGTTAATTAACGGGTTGTAACAGTAAAAAGCATTTTTTTACTTCACGGACAAGACATTCATTAAGAAAAATACTAAATATTATAATATTAATGTCATAAAGATGCCATAAAACTAAAATCTCACAGGAATAGTCTACTAATAAATCAACAACAAATTAACAACTTTAACAAACAGTTTAAAGTACCCTGCAAAGGTCTATAAACTTACCAATGACTAGAAAACGATCCTATATACACTGTAGATGAAGCATGATTTCCTTGGGCATACACTATACAAGTGTAATAGTAATACGTTGCATGCTAGATGCTTAAATCAAATTTCCTGCCACTGCAATAGACAGAGGAGGTCAGTCTCCCAGGGGGAAAGCTGCTGCTCAGTCTTATCTGATAAAAAGAGAAGCAGCAGGAGGATGAAGACAAACCCTAACCCAGTATGAAATGTCTATAACACCATGGCAGCATGAAAGTTACACTCATCTGACCCAAACAGCTCCCTGAACACCTAAATATGACAACTATTGGATCATTTGGATATTGTCAAAACACTTGCATGACCTCTTCTCTCACAGATGAAGATAGAAGCGCAAAAAAGCAGAGTGTCATTCATTTTTTACAAGAGGCCTTTTATAAATAGTCTGACCAGAATCACACCCACTACACTACCCCCCCAAAAAATTCTGATGAATTATTGATGAGGTCAGCTGTGTTCATCATTGTTTGTTTTCTTGAATAAATGTTGGCAGAGTACAAATATATGAAATATAAAACATAATAAAATGTCCCTCTGACTCTTTCGAGCAGATGGATAATTTACCATGATGTTAGCATTATACTAAATGCTAAAAGGCCAAATGTATGTGAGCGTTACCAGAGAGATAAAATATGCATGACCCACTTAGCTTGGTGAGACACTACAGACTTCTTCTCGACTCAAAGCTCTTGGGTTGCTGCTGATGATAGAGACTTCTCAACATCCAGATCCTTCGCTGTGGCTGGTCCACCTTTTTATTTGATTTTATCTCATTCCTGTTCCTCTTAGTTCATCCTAAAACCAGACATTTCAAGATGAAACTAACTTCGCACAACCAGAAACTATCCATCTAAAAGAGAAACTTCAGCTGACCTTTGGCTGTCGCGATAATAGCTTTTTCCTTTTTTTGGAAGTTTTCCTTTAAACGTGGTACATGGAGGCTAAGCATAGCCTGTGATGTGCTAAAACACTGTTAATCAATCACTAGCCGCCCAGCAACACATGAAAGGGGGAAGAGAAGCAGCCCCGTCAGGACTGATGGAGTAGGATCTGAACCGACGGTGCCTGTGAGGGAGCAAACGGCCGTGCTGTTGAGTCTGGAGTTAAAACATGATTTGCTGATGCAGTAATGGGATTTTGGAAATGCAAGGGCAGGAAATGTAATACAGCCGGCAGCACTCAATAAACCTCGCCTATCTTGTTCATCTGTGTGATGATGTTTGCCTCCTTCTGAACACACATACAATATAAGTACATTTCCACAATACAGTATCTGTTACTGCATCTCCACGTCTGCGAGCATGGATCTTAATTTGCAATTCAGTTCTCCAGATCCAAATCAGACATCAGACACGTTGAGAGGTGCTTGATGATACTAATCAGATTGTAAACTGGTTGTTTTTGTAAGTCATGTGTTGCAGGAGGGAGACCTCATTTATCAGAGCTCATCTCGATGGGTGAAGGGACTCTTTGTTGCACCGGTGATGTTATTCAGACATAGATATGGCAGTGAAAGGATAAAGAGACTACAGCTGAACCTTTAACTTCCCCTGAGGTCTCTTCTACCTTCCACTGCACCGGCATGAATCTGTCCACAGCCACACTCTCTATATAAGGACACATTAAACAACAAGAGTCTGCAGCCTTGCTGGCAGCTCTGTCAGGCTGTATTTAGAGGCAGCGGCGCTTTGAGCTAAATTCCCATGCTAACATGCTCACAATGACAATGCCAACATGACACGTCACTACATTTCACTGTGATTGTATCTCATACGATTACATGCCACAAATAAACTTAAATTGATGTTTAGCAGGTATAACGGTTACCATGGTCACCGTCTCAGCTGATTAGTTTTTCAGGTATTTAAACAAATGAAATGTTTGACCTCACGATGGTGTCGGGTTAAAAATGTATGGGATCACCAAAGTTATGAAACATCTGCTGGAAGGTCACACGAACGTCTGTAGTCTCCCACAGTTGTTGAGATTTTCACTAAAAAGCTAAAGTATCAATGATAGCATGCTAATGATGGCACCAGAGGAAAAGTCAGAGGATCACCAAAGTCAGTAGGACTGATCCTCCGGGGACTAGGAATGTCTTCACAAACTTTCATGTCAATTTATTGAGTTATTTTAAATAAGGAGGTGGACCGACCGACCGACTGACCCACATTGTGATCCCTAAAGCCACGTCGCTAGCATGGCTAAAAAACAAAACATGACTGACAAACCGGATAGGAAAATCAGTATTATTTCTTTATACCTTCATGTTCTGATTCTCAGTGACTCCATAAATACACTGTGTCTTTAAACGTTTTAATCAAAACTCCTGAAATGACAAATTGTGCCTGCAGTCCGCTGATGTGGTGCCAAGCAGCAGACATGAGCTCAGGTTGACATGATTAGCTCTGATGCACTTTAGCAAGACAAATTAATATCATTGGATCCCTCAGAACTGTTACAGGTATCATTTAGAGGCAAATCTAACCTGCTATACCTGGATAGAGCACTAAAACGCATGAATAAGGTAAGCTAAGTTTGACGAGCAACTTGTATCCTTGAACTCTTCCTAAAACAAGGAGCTTTCGCAATGAGACTTCCTTTGAGGGAGTGCATGTTCGTACTCGCCTGCACCTGACTAAAAAGAGGGGAGCTTCAAAGAGCCTCCCATAAATCCACAGAGGCATGTAGTTAATTGCCCTTCCTACACACTCTACCACAAAAGAGCTACAAAAAGACTCTTGACAAAAAGCCTGCCGTTAAACTTAAAACATTTGTCTGGATCCTCCCTGTGTTTCACCAGAGGGGAGAGCACATTTCTCTCTGCAGGAGTTATAAAACGCTCTTTTCATTGTAAAAAAACCAGAGTACACAATGGTTTGGTTTTACAGGGCGAGTGCACATATTTGGAGAGTACACAGCTGAAGTCAGATTCTGAATATAACCACAGCTGCTACAGTGTGGGAGTGAAGCATGTCTGCAGTTGGTGCGGTTATCGAGAGCGGAGATAGGGGAAAAATCTCCAGCTGGTTTCCATGCGAGCAGATGAATCTGAGGTTTAAACTCGATCGCATCCTTTGTGTTTGCAGATGGAAATAAGCAGGATCTCTAAAAAAACAACTCTTTGGCACCACGTTGTTCATTTGACACTTCCTGAGAGCAGATATCTCTCCAGAGTTACAGCAAAAGTTTGACATTTTGGGAATCACGCTTATTCGCTTTTTAGCAGAGTTAGATGAGAAGATCAATACAACTTTCAAATCTGTACGGCAAATGTGAAGCTACAGCTAGCAGGTGGCTAGCTTTGATTAGCACCGAAACAGCTAGTGTCTGCAGGTAACAGAATCCGCCAAACAGCGCCTCTAAAACCCACTAATTAACATGTCATGTTAATCTGTACCAAAAAATGAAGTATAAAAATGACAATTATCTGTTTTGCAGTTGCCAGGCAACCAGCAGGAAGTCTGTGTGTGTGTGTGTGTGTGTGTGTGTGTAGCCGCTGTTCCGACAACATAACATTCGATAAAGGGAACGACTGATGTGTCCATTTGTCTTTGGAGGTTCAGCACCATCCCTGCCTCATGCCCGGTCAGTCACATTGCTCACATACGGTCACACTGCGCCTCTCTGCCTGCCCTCCGGCAGCTGGCACAGTGGTGTCATCTCCAGCTCTCAGCTGTTACTGTGGCGTACCACTGACTGGACCAGCAGCTGACATTCCCATACATCACTATTATGGGTAAATACTGTATGCGAATAATCTTCTAAAATATCGCGACAGTCTTACGTCTAATTTGCCTTCTTAAACATAGAAACTGAGACTAAATAGTTGCAAACGTTTAATTTTCCTCAACAAATACTGATCTAAAAAACAAATGTCCGCGATATAAACCCCCATGTACATTTAAACATAGACACACGTCTTGCGTAGAAGCGTATGGATACAGATAAACACAGGTCGTGCGTATTAAAACATTTACATATCTGCAGTGCAGTTTTCCTTGAAAGCTTCAAACAGGAATCCAGACTCTGGAGTCGTTGTAAAAGAAGGACTGCTTTGGCAAAACTTGTGGATTATAGAAACCTGGAGAGGGGGAGAGAAAGTTTAAAGTTATACAGCTTGCAGATCTATTGCTAATTATTGCTAGTGCTAACAACAGGTAGCAATTCTCAACATACATGTCCGACAAACGGACAACCTGAGCGACTCCCACAAAAAAGTGAATCCTGCACTGAAACCAATAAATAACACAGTACAATAACAAAACATGTCAACCCTCATTCACCTTTCTGACAAGTGTGAAGGATCAAAACCTTGAATGTCAATTGTTGTCAAGGCAAACACTGATAATTCCAGCCTCTTCCCTGACTTTGTAAAGTTTAACACAACCATTCTTAATGTTATAAAGTTACAACACAATATTATAAGCATGGTAGCTCATTTTGCTCATAAGGAACAGTGAGGTTTAAAAAGAGGGACTGAAAGGGTTAACGGACAGATCCTGGGCAGATTCCAGGAGTTACTTTATAATGAAATGGTGTCATTAAAGTTTAATGCATACCTACTTTTCCTTATCCTGCCTCACTTACATATACTTAAATCAGCAATTTCCTACATTTCCACCAGTTAATTTTCACAGCCCCCGGGCGAAGGGATGCACATTTATTGCAAAGCTAATCAAATCTAATCTCCAATGTGTTTATTTAAAGACGTACAATTAGCACGTGACTCCAACGAGCAAACCCCAACCAGCCCTCTGCAGGAGTCAGCATCTCTATATATGAAATACATTCATTTATTAGTGTAAAAAAACATTTTCTGTTTGATTATGGATAAATAACACAACCTAGTGTTTATCGTTCATTGTGTTGTAGGAAGCCAAAAGGTTTTCTGTTGGTGGCACTGGAAGTATCCTGACATCCCATCATCTGTGTCTGTCAACGCATTCCCAGAAATAACAGAAACACCTACCAGCAACAAAACATACCACCACCCAACATGTCCCGCTGAAAGCATGAATGTTTCATGAAGTGGATTACCTGGACCTGGGCTCACGTCGCCCCGAGTGTTTTGGGGTATTCTTTCAGTCCTGGATGCGAATGCAGCAGTGGGCATGAGGTGCTTAGACAGGCCGCTATGATCCCCTATGTCATACTGCCCCGGGCCTGGCAAGGGAGGGTCCTTAGGAACAATCAGAGGAGGAGCTGATATTGCCAAATAATATCCCCTCCTTAAAACAGTTAGCAGAATATACATTTTTAGATTATTGGGAAGCCACAACTGGGAAACCAACACCCAAATCCATAAGTATTGTGTGTTTACTCACGGCAGGGTAGTTCTCTTCACAGGTGCGGGGGTCTGATGGGGACTGTAGGCTCCGGGGCCTGGCACACGGTTATCCACTGCAGCAGGGATTCTCAGGGTTGTTGATTTGAAGGGGGACAAGACCGCCTTGGAGCTGTACTGGATTCCGTTGTTATTCACCTCATAGTGGCCTTTATGGTGTAAGATCAAAACTGTGATGAACATCATTCAGAATATAAAAAAACACTATAAAATGAGATTATGCATGACTAAACACATATAACTCACACGGTGACGGCACATTTTTGTTTGGGTAAAAAGAGCTGCGTCCAGTTTTTGAGAGGAAAGCCGATGTGCCAGCCACCGGGGAGAATCTCCCTCTACCACAGCTGACCTGTCCATACAGAAGACACAAAAAGCTACGCGTTAGCTACAGGATGCTCTACGCAGACTAACGAACGAAAGCAACTTGCTTAATTCACATACATACATCATACTGATTCGGGGCCGGGGTTTTGTGCTTGGGACCATCCAGCTGCACAGCCACAGGCAACCTGAACACCCGGGAGACCCCAGTGTTGAAGTCATACTTGTCTGTGAAGGATCTCTGCAGGTTGTATGCATTCGGTCCTGGGGTGGCTCTCAGTGGGTTACTGGAAACCCTGGCAGCCTGTTGGAGAGGATGATATGAAATTATATGACATTTTAATGCTCCTGGTGGTGTTTAAAAAAAAACGGAGGATATTCACAGAGAATGAACAGAATCTAAATTCAGCTTCGGGGCCGTAACGACCACAGAGGTCACGTCATGTGTATTTTGTCTGGGGATTTGGGGGTTTTAGCAACTAGGAGACAATTTATGTTCTACAATTACTAAATCTACAGACATGCTCTGTGAGGTTGTACTTATGAAACGTTAAGGGATCACCTCATCCTGAGGGGGAGCATGAATGTGTGTACATCTGCATTCAATAGCTATCAAGACATTTCATTATAAACCAAAGTCAGCGGGAGGACCATGAATGTCTGTAGAAAACGTCATGTCGATACCTCCAATAGTTGATGACATATTTCAGTCTGAACCAAAGCATGTTGGGAATTAAGATTTAAGTAAACAGCTAAATTAATAACAGAATGAATAAAATGTGAAGCTTTTAAAAAAGGACGACCTTTTGTTTGTTTGTTTTTGACTTGATCTTGCTCAGCATGTGCCTGAAAACAGTGCAAATGACTTGGGGGCCTGACCTTGGACACAATAAAGCCTGTGGTGCCTTTCTTTGAGAAGGAAGGACTTTTGACTTCAGCGCTGGAGACACAGTCGTAGCTTCCTGGTCCTGGATTTTTATTCTGAAACAAAGACACATCATCATGTTTATGTTGAATTAATAGTTTTAATTTGGCTGTTCATTTATAGTGATGCTGTCCCTACCAGACAGACTTGTGAAGGGAATCGCTTGGCCTGAGATGAAAAGCCCTTCTTTTCTTGATTTGTTATCAGCACTCTTTGGTGTTTTGTTGGTACTGAAGTCGGAATCTCATCTGCTTCAAGATCAAAACAACCATTATATCGCGTTATAGTTTAAACTAAACAAATTAAATTAAGCTTTCACGTGTAGACTCACTTTTATTAAATCCTCTGTACATGTTGCCCATGGTTCCGCTGGATTTCACGTAGAAAGCTTCTGTGGGAGTCAGTAAATCTGGAGCCATATACAAACTCAGTGGCCTCAAAGATCACGTCGCTATGGCGACGTAAAAACAGAGCGTCGTTCGATCTGACGTGACGTCCTGTTGCGGTCTTTTGGCGCCATCTGTCGGCAAAATGGCGGCCTATCGGGCGTTTTATACCAACCCGCGTCTGTTTTGTTTCTAGAAAGCTAACGTTACATCCATCATGGCGATGCATGCGAAGGCGACTCCTCCGCAGATCCCGGACACCCGCCGGGAGCTCGCCGAACTGGTGAAGAGGAAACAAGAACTTGCTGTAAATTCATATCATTGCAGTTTCGTCAAATATGACTTTAATTTAAAATTACATCTAACTGTAACTTTATTCTCGGCGTTTTCCGTTTGCTAACCTAGGCCTGGCTGAGTGCTAAGCTAACGATAGCAGTTGCTAACGTTGGCTATATCTCGGTTTGCTCCTTTACAGTTAACTCCTGTAGTGCTAGTACCTCCTGCTAACATGGCTAGCGAGCTACTGTTAAGACAATACTATAGGGACGGTAACGTTATAAACTATTGTCTATCTATGTAATCTCGACCCTGCTGGCAATGATTAATTATAACACTCAAGCGTTGCTATTACCCTTTTGGCGCTCACGGGCATTACTTAAGCGTTGTTGGCCGAATATGCTAGCTAGCTAGCTAGCATGGCTACATTTTAGCCGCCGCCCGGTTTAATAGAGTTCTCGCGTTATGTTGTTCTTTTTGGGTGTATTAACGTTATGAATCCATGGTTAGTTTGGCTTTTTAGACTCAAACCATTTTGTACAGCATTGAAAGGGAAAATGCACGGTGTCAACGCTAAGTCACGTAGAAACAAGATACATTTTTAAGTAAATACTAGTTTATAGTGGTTGTTTCCTTCTCATTCGGCATCTCTATCCTGCTTGCAGCTCAAGTAACTTCCCTGTCTCTGCAGCCCTGTCTGCAAAACCACCCCGAAATCAAATCAAGAGTCCGACAAACACACATCTGATCTGATTATCTGTGCGCAGGACTTTCTTCTTTTTGTCACAGATCATTCAAATTGAATCTACTTTCTTCAATATCTTAGGAGACACTGGTGAACTTGGAGAGACAAATATATGCATTTGAAGGCAGCTACCTAGAAGACACCCAGATGTATGGCAACATCATTAGAGGATGGGACCGATACCTCACCAACCAAAAGTAAGTATCGGATGCTCTCAGGCTGTCTGTGTGATTTCTTTTGCAAGTGTATAGAAGAGAAGAAAATAAGGGAATATTGATGAAGGCTCATGCAGGGAAATTCTACTTGATCATGAGCTACTAACCTGACCATATTTCTGTAATTCTAACAGGAACTCCAACAGTAAGACTGACAGAAGGAATAGAAAATTCAAGGAAGCCGAGCGGTTATTCAGCAAGTCATCTGTCACATCAGTCGCAGTAAGTGCCTCTTTCAGTGGACTTTCTCACGCAATTTACTAGTTGCTCGTTTGCTGCAGGACAAGAAAAAAACTACTAATGCAACTGCACTCTGTGTTTTGAATAACAGGCGGTATGTGCACTCGGTGGGATACCGGATCACATGAATGAAAAACGTGAGTTACATTTGTAACTTCCTCAAGCCAAGCAGTGTTGGAACAGTTTCTCCTTCATTGCCTTCTGGTCGTTTCTGACTCTGAGTTTCTGCTTTTGTTTGGGTCCCGTCAGGTGAGGCGGGCAGCGGCACGGAAAGCGACGGCTCTCCAGATCTCCAGAACCAAGAGAACGAGCCCAGCCACGAGGACACAGAAGATGTGGACTCGACGCTGCAGGACCTAAAACCTCAGAAGACCGCCTCCTCCTCCTCCTCAGGCAGCCACCACGCCAGCCACAAGAAGAGGAAGAACAAAAACAGACACAGGTACACAATCAACATGCAAGATTCAGTCTATCTGCTTTTTTTTCCTTCTGAATATGCTGTTTATTGACATTTCATTTCAGGATTTAGCAATTTAAGGAGCAGAGTTTGTTCATAGATGATCCGAATATTTTCAATTGCCTTTTTTGGTAATATAGCTTAGTCATTTGAGGTGTATTAGTGATGTAAGAGGCTTCTTTATGATTCACTGACACTGAATTTAAATGCATTGATTGTTTATTGCTAAGTCTAGTTTTATTATAGGAGTCAGTGTAGTTGTATTGGGTGAACAAATGACTGGTTTGTTAAGTAGAAATGTTGTTTACAATATAAATACATCTAATAAGATGCATTGCAGTGTTAAATGTTGTGTTGCCCACTTATTTAATGAGAACTTGTTTTTCCTGACTCCGGCTTCACTGTTCTAACCACATATTAACACAGCAGGTGCTTCACCTAACACACTGTGACGGAGTGGTTTTCTCACTCTGTAAAGTCCGGACTGCAGTATTATGTAGGCGTAGGGCTTTAGTCTCAGGTTGGTGAACTAACAGCTGCTGCTTTCTTCCTTCCCCTAATGCCGCCCCCACCCCCAGTCCTTCTGCCATGTTTGATTATGACTTTGAGTAAGTCTGAATTTTACTTCCTGCTCTTGTAGTGTTGACATCCTGCCTGCTGTAAACCCCATCCTCAACCTTTCCACCGTTTGTCCTGTTCTCTGCCTGCTTCTGTCAACCTAGAGTTTGAGTTTAAACCGGCTAGTTATTCGGTCACACTGCATGTCCAACACTTCTTTTATTTTTTAATGCATATCAGCATCCAGCACTCTAATCTCCATTAGATATTCCTGCTTGTTACTGGGGTGTTTTTTCCATATCTTTCTGACCCCAGATTCATTTCATGTGTGCTTCCCCCAATTCCAGCAGTCAAATAAAAGCTTGCTGGTGTTGTCAGATGCTGGTTTGGCTGCAGATGTGTGCACAAACGAACATAACACATGGTCGTTTAGCGTTCTTGTTTTGGGCTTGCTTTTAGGCTTCATGATCCAGTAGTGGTTCTGCTTTTTACCATCATTCCCTTTTTAAAACCAGGTTTGTGATCTGTTGATCTAATGCAGCCTTGCTTTGTTTTTGTTGCAGATTTGACATGAAAGTTAACAAGAAACCAAGAGCTGTAAGTTAATTTGCTTTATTTATCTGAATCTACTGTCCCTTGGGCTGCAGCTAACATTTATTGAAGGTAGTGGCATCTTTAAATGTGTTGTTTTGTCCAACCAACAGTCCAAAACCCAAATATTTTCAGTTTAACTGTTCAATTCTCACATTCTTTTAGCTAGAAACTGCAAATATTTAGCTTCAAAGGTTTAGAGATGATCAAAATAGTAGCTTACTAATTTTCTGCCTCTCAATTAATCGACTTATCGCTGCAGCGCTCACTGTGATCGCTGTCTTTTACATAAATCGTTTTTCTCATTCATTGTCTTCTGTCCTGCAGGATTATTCAACTTAACAAGGACGACTGGGACACCTGGGCACACGAGGACACGCGTAGAGAAACACAACATTTCTGGACTTTGTGAACTTTTTATGCATTTTTTTTTTCTTGCTTGTCATATTTCCACCTGTACTGTGTGTATTGTGCATTGCTTGAAACATTCCCCCCACACCACCTACCTTTGGTCACGGTTAAGATTTTTTTGACCTACCAATTAAGTAGAAATATGGTGTTGCATGTTACTTAAGGCCTGATGAGGCCCGCCTTCAGTAACACATCATCTTGTATAGTGTTAAAAAAAAAAGATTGTATTTATTATGTAGTTAATGTTCCCCAGTGTAAGAAAGATGTGCTTTCTGTTGAGCATCATACATGCTTGTGTAACCCCCGAATACCCCGGATTCTTTTATTACATGGTTTGTTTTTCAAAAAAAGAATAAAATGCCAGTAACATGAATATGTTTTTGTTGTTTATTAAACTGCCTGTAGATGCTTTGCATCTCGTCGCAGCAGTTAAGGGGTTGGATGTTGTGAAGTGGTCGATAAGTCCGTATCTTTGTTGCTGGTAGATGCACACACATTGTTGGAAGGAGTCTCCACGCATATGGTCCATATAAAGTTAGATTATGGAATAGTCCAAATATTGTCGGTGTTTACCTAACTAATATAGAGAATAGACAGCTCATTCTCTTCTGACAGTCCTCTGCTTGTTTAATGAACATAGCTGCTTAAGTAAACAGTCAGAGCACAAGCTGCTGACGGCACCGTGCTATTTACACAATGTTGCCTGGCTTTTGTCATAAACTTCAATATTTCTATTTTAACAAATACATCATTTATTTGTACAGATTTTTATGTTTTTAATCTACATCTTTGTCTGCATGCAGTTAACTGATCTTTCACTAGGCTGCGCCAAAACTCATGGTTGTAAATGTGCTATAAAGTAGATAATGACAGACAGAAGGTTTGATGCTTTACATCAGACTGGGTGTTTATACCTGCAGGTATTTGTACAAATCCTACACAGTTATTAGATTATTTATTGAGTGCATGTGGACAAAACAAACTGGCAACACTGAGTGCTGATGAATTTGGTGATCCTCTGACTTATTTTAAGCAAAATATCTCATCAGCTATTGGATGGATTGCCTAACCAAACCCAGACGTTCATGCCCCCTTCAGAATAAAGTGAAAACTTTGTTGATCCCTTAACTTTTCATTTAGCGCCATCATCAGACCAAAACCTCTAATTTGTCCAATTAGCATGAGCTGTAATTTGTAGTTTATTGCAATTTCTGTAGTTTATTGCAAATGTTAGCATGCTAAAATGCTAAATTAAGATGTCAACTATGGTACTTGTTACACCTGCTAAACATCAGCATGTTAGGCAAGGCAAGTGTATTTATATAGCACCTTTCATACAAGGATGCAATTCAAAGTGCTGTACAGAGAAAAGGACAAAAAAAGCAATAGTTAGAACTATATAATCATAATTCAAACAAAAGGAAATGAATATACATAAAAAGGCTGTTTTAAAAGATAAAAAAGATAAAATGTATTAAAAGGATAAAAAGAAAG
>JAVQJL010052940.1:0-21709 GCA_036024295.1 Nannoperca obscura
ATGTCTTGACTCTATTTTCTATTCATTTCACAACGTATGGTGGTGAATAAGTGTGACTTTTCATGGAAAACACAAAATTGTTTGGGTGACCCCAAACTTTTGAACGGTAGTGTAGGTAGCTGTATTTGATATTTTTCTGTGAAGCATCCATTGGTAGTTTGCATAATTTTGACATGAAACGTGCTTTCAAAGTTGCCAGTTATATAATTGCTGCAGTTTCTTTTTAAATTACAGATAAAATACAGATAAAGGTTCTTTGCCTTGAGAGCAGCTAGACTGCAAAGGTTACATTTTCCCAGGCGACAGACAGTGCAGGCCACCAACTCTCCTCCTCAGGTGTCCATGGCTGCACTATTTTCATCTGGATCATTTTAATAATGTCAGAATCAGAAAGACATTTTTTATCAACCATGGATAATGTTTTGGAGCTTCAGGGAGTGCACAATGCGATCAGGAGAGGTAATGCCCCCAATCCTTGTAAGTAGCATGTAGCTGATGAGGTCACACCATGTGTTTGATTTACTGCTTTACTAGCTTTGCTGTGCTGATACACCCTGGTCAGAACTCAGCCCACAGCAGCAGCATATAGAAATCAGGAGCTATTTTTGATACCTTTGGTTGTAAAAGTAGTTTGAAAAAAGAAAATGAAAGCTTGTTTCAGTTTTGCTTTTTCTCCAACATGCATTTTGAGAGCATGCATGAGTATCACATAAAGGCCTAATGGCAACAGCCACACAAGAAAACTTTATTTTTTTCTCTGGCTTCTGGCTGACCTCTGAAACAGGATGCTCAAGTAAATAAAACCTTTCCAATACACCTTTCACCTCCTTAAATCACACACACACACACACACACACACACACACACATCCAAACAGTGAAGTAGAAGAGGCAGATAAACTTCTTACTCTTCCTGCAGAGTAAGTGGATGCCTACTTTCCACACTTCCCTGACTCTAAAGTGGCATTCATCATGTCCCCGTCATGGACTCAACAGCGTGGAAAACTCAATTTTAGTTGAATTATACTTTCAAAGGAATACTTTACTGAAAATGTACTAGGAGACATTGACCGGTCGTCCGCACAGCAAAATGCTTATCACATACAGAAAACTGTGGTCTGATGTGAATCAAGTGGAAGCAAGTGTACTATACATGTGGTATTACCTTCGTCTGAGTGTCAGAAAGACACACACATTCAGTGAGTTAGTGGGACAGATTTCAGTTGCCATCTTAATATCATAACTCTTAAGAGTAGTCAGCCTTAAACTGTATTATAACTGTGCTCAGTCATGCAGTGAGCAACATCCTGTTCGTGTTCTGCACAGAGTAGACCCAGTCCTGCGAAATTAAATATGTTGAACATTGCAAAATGAACTACAGAAGGCCTTATCTGTCTTTCTTTCTTGTGGTAATACAGTAAAACTGACAGTGGTGAACGAAGTACTCGGATCCTTTCCTTAAGTAAAAGTAGGAATGCCTTAATGTAACAAGACTACATTACAATATATACAAGTAAGTAAGTCCTCCATTCAAAAATACTATCAAGATAAAGGTACTGAAGTATTATCAGCAAATGTGCTTAAAGTATCAAAAGTAAACATTTGTAAAATGCAGTTAATTGAGAGCTGATTTTAACTGCTAATATGTTGGGCAGGTTTACCTATAACACTTCATCTTATTTTATATATAATATATATAGTTATATAGTAAATAAGCATGTGTTTTGTATGTATGTCTTATTCTGCAAAGTAACTAATAACTAGCTGTCAATGTAATGGAGTTAAAAAGTACAATATGTACATTACCAGTCAAAAGTTTGGACACACTTTCCTATTCACTTAAATGGGTACTGTACCTCTGAAGTGCAGTGTAGAAGAATAAAGTAGCTGAAAATGCGCTTGAGTAAATGTACTTAGTTGCTTTCCACCATATTTTAACTCTTTAAAACCTGTTAAATATATTGCGCAATTAAAATAAATCACTGTCTACATTTCCAAGGTGTGAACCTTTTATATCATTCACTCAACTACATGAATCTTTTACTCCAACGAGGAGACAAGTGTGTGCAGTAAAAACTGAATTCTCTCCGGTTGTATGGCCCAAACACGGCTCTGGCATGGCCCAGTTAACAGATGGTTGAACATACGTGTGTACTACTTTGATATGGGAGATGATACCTTCTTCATATATGTTAATTGCCAATTTAGCAGATACGTGGAATGGTCACATCTTGGCATGTTGCCATCACAAGAGTGGGAGCTGGTGTCAACCTGTCAACATAGTGCACTAAGCTAAATTGGTTTTCACAGGGCTCTTGGCTCAAAGATGAAGTTTAACAGTCAAAATTAGGTAGTAATTAGGTGGGTGTACGCTAGTTTATGGTAATTAGATATTCCTTCCCTGAGAGCAGTCGCTATGTTGAGCTTGAAGCTGTACACATGCTTTGAGAGATTGATTCAGAGCTACAAAATGCATTTTATTTGTCTTTTATATTTGATGTCTGATGTCTCTACATGACACAATTCATTAACAAGGTAAGTGTTTTCAACTTCACTCAGCAGTAGACATGGATATGATTGTGGATGTGGGTCTCTCGACCTGCAGGGTTAATTGAATTTGACCTTTTCTGAAATGTAAGGATTATGTCTTACATGTGGAAAATATTTAAGTCGCTATGGCTTCATCCTTCACAAAGTTAAAATCAAAGCTATTAGAATCACGTGAAACTTAAGTTATTTCGTTCATCCATGATTTTTTTCACTCAACACTGCTTCTTTGCATTGTGTTTAGGTAATTTCTTTTACTGATCACAAGATTTTTAAATCATGATTAGTTGAGATTCTTCGGTGCCGCCCGAATGCTCTTTTAACTTCGAGAGAGTCGGGGGTCGAGGTTAGCATGGCCTTCCTGGAATTCTCTGTCCATCATGTGGTTTGGGAGGGTTTGGGATTACTAAGGTGTCTCAAATTTCTAAGGAGCAATCTGCTTCATTTTTTCACACCATGAAGAACCAAAGAGAAACTAGTGCCTAAAACTCTCCCTCTCATCATCCTCGTCTTCCCTCGGCTTATTTCTCACACCTTTCTGTCGCACTTTTACTGTCTCATCCACTCGCATTGTGAACTCCTGTTCCCTCTGTTTCTTCTCCCCATGCCTGTCTCTTTCCTTGACCGCGGTGATAAACCCATAGCTGTTGCTGTCATGCAACACTCAGGACACTCATAAAGGCGCCACCTGTTGCTGGTGCATGCCGGGACGCTTAACTTGGAATACTGCAAACTTGGCACTACTCATGTACCTCCCCCCAAAGCCCCCAGCCCAGTTAGTATCCTTTTACTGGTGACATTTGTCCAATTACTGCTGTTCAGTCCACTGCTAACAGAAGGGAGATATAATTCAGAAAAGCAGGCGGATGGTGGCTTATTACTAGGAAGTTTAGGCTCAACACAGTGTATGTCCCACTGTGTGCAGTCTTAATGCTAGTGCTATACTGTGGATTGTATTCGAAGCTTAAATAACATCAGCATTATGTATATGGGTTTCCTACTGCACCATCTTACTCTACTGTAGCGCCTCCATTTTACTGCCAAAACATGTTGCTAAATAACGTTTTTTTCTGCAAATATAGCAGACTATATATCTATATATATATATATATATATATATATATATATATATATATAGAATGTCTAGTTATTTTATGTCTCTCTCCATCACCCAGAACATTTTTTTATTAAAATGACTTTTGCTTCTACTTCTACTTAAATCTGCCTGATATTATTACTCTTTGTTACTGATGAAGTACTGTTACCGTTACTGTTCAAATGCCTCATGCGACCCATGTTGACATTTACCTCACAAGGACCTCTAGCGGCGGTGTGAATTATGGCTGTCTGGCCGAAGCAACGTGACATTGCTTGTAGCACCACCAAACCTCATAGGGTGGCGCTCAGGGTGGTTAGATTGGGCAACAAACCTTGTGAGAGTTTCATACCATTCCACCAGTCAATGTTAGTTTCTTCTTCTTCATTACTGCCTCCTTCCATAACCCTAAACAAGTAGTTATTTTAAACATGACCTCTACTATTTCTTAACCATAGGCAAGTAGTTACTGTGCCTAAACCTAACCAAACCTTTACCTTTACTTTACCATATCAGCAGCAGATCAGCATGAATCATTTTTGTAATGGTTTTGGGAGCAGCTGACAAACGATGCTGTTCGGCTGATAGGGACACAAGAACAGAAAATGCTCATATGCCATTGTTGAGAGCGATGATAAGCAGTGTATTTTGTCATTATGTTCCGAGGACTTTTACTTGTACTACACAACCAGACATCTTCAGCAGTTAGAGCAATTGCTATTTATCAAAGTGAAAAAGTGCCACTTTTCCAAATAATGTTTTCTTGCAGAAGCCTGCATTATTTAGGGTTAAAAATCTGCTGTAGGATAAAATTAGAAATTAAATGGACAATGAAGATCAGTCAATACAAGAAATAATCACCTAAACATCTTGAGGGCCAAAGAGGAGTTCAGCAGTTTGACAGCTGAAATTACATTTGTATTTGTAACTATTGTTTTTATTTGCCACCTTTTTGCATCCCATGATGCTTCTGACTTCCCTATTAAGTCAGCACAGTCTTCTTAAACAGCTCTGTCTTATGGGGCTATACTGATAATGTTGATGCAAATTAGTGGTGTGATGTTTTATTGCTATGCAGGCTCAGTGAGCCTAATGTGGATACTTGACATTAGATTCTGCTAAATTAGTTTGCAAAAGCGTTTTGCGATGGGGAATCATGTTTCTGAAAGTGAGTTGAATTTGTATTTCACAGCTGTTGTGAAGTAATTACCTTAGTTCATTTCCTAAGTAGAAAATATGTTTACGGCTCTTATAATTGCTCTTACAATTTATCCCCCTGGTTCTGTGTCTGACACATTTGGTAGGTTTGCAAACTGCACTTGATGTGAAATACTAAAGTGTAATTGCACGAGAAATCTTAAACTTCAGATCTTCAAGCCAGCCTTAAGTGTAAGCTCTGTTACTCAGCCTCAGTGCTAATTGCAGTACATTTGGTTTTAATTATATATCTGGGGTCCACTGACACATAAAAGATAGCCATAGAAGCCTTTCCAGGCTGGAAGTGAAATCCAACTGTTTATTAATGCCCAAATGTTCTTTGACAATTAATCAAGCAGCTGTGATGCAATTTGCTTATGACCACTACCATAAGATATCCATAAGAATTAGATCCTGGTCTTATGTACTGCTTCTCAGGTGGTTTTGTAACTCTCATGCAGTGGTGAGCTTTTTGCTTCAGAAATCTTGATATTATCAACGATTTCTAATCTTCACATACGTTAACGTGGCCGTCTCTAACGGCTTCATTCACAGAGATTGCTGCGAATGAGGACTACTTTACAGACTACTGGCATCTGAGTATTACTGGAATGCCCACAAAACAACACAACTTTATGTGCTCAAATTTAAAAAAAAAAATGTTTACGCTTTTACGTATTAGCTCACATGCTTTGATTATTGTTGAGTCGTTGTTTTTTTTTAATAGATTTTACCCCGCTGACCTGCGGTTTTTAAACAATCAGTTATGGAATGATTCATCTTTTGGCATCTTGATGAAGTTTTATTATCAGCTGCAATAGCCTGAGTGTCAACAGTTTCCCCCTGTCCTACCCTGCCCAGCAGATGATGGATGATACGCTCATCCAAAGCGTCTGACCTGTTTCAACCTGACTCCTCTGCAACAGTAAACAGGGGTGCCTTCAGACATTTGAGCCACGGGCACATTCTCACATGAGCGGCCTCCATTTTTCTGTAGCTCCGATATTTCGTATAGATGCTGCCGCAGAGTTTCCAAAATGTCTTTAAGTTAAGGTGATGTGCCTCAACATTTCCCTCGAAATAAGTGTATATTCTTGTATTTTCATCCAATCTATGACCAGTTCGTGAAAGCTTTTACGTGTAACGCTCAACAACCTCTGCTGTTCCATGTAAAAGGTTTTTTAATAATTATTAGCAAGGCATTAGCCAGTGTGGTTGATCAGACAAGATAATCTCAGACTTCCTCAACAGAAATTCAATGGGAAGTCACAGCAGTGACCACACAGTGATTATGCTCTCTTGGAAGTGCTGTGTAAAACAGGACTGCAAAGATAATTTATCTCCTCTTTATTATAAATCAACACTAAATTGTGGCGGCTGTGGCTCAGGAGCTAGAGCAGGTCGTCCATTGATCTCCATCCCCACCTCCTCCTGTCCACATGTAGTGTAGAACACTGGAACCACAAATCCTCCAAAATCAC
Organism: Nannoperca obscura; assembly: GCA_036024295.1. Taxonomy (NCBI): domain Eukaryota; kingdom Metazoa; phylum Chordata; class Actinopteri; order Centrarchiformes; family Percichthyidae; genus Nannoperca; species Nannoperca obscura. The sequence continues at coordinate 6,321 of JAVQJL010052940.1, forward strand.
AGAATTGGAGGCTACCAATTACTTTTAGTACAGAGTCTGATGCTACACACAGTTACAGCAAAAGCTGAAATTAATGCTTTCTGCTGCTGTTTAATGTTGGTTTACATGAGTAATATTATGGTGACTTGAGAACCAAACAGCATGCTTATCACCTTAATTTCATACTCTTCAATAATACAATTCTTGTTGTCAGGAAAAAGTGATTTGAGCTTTTATGACTATCTGTCTCCAAATGAAAAAAACAGACTGGCCTTGTTTATTGACTTCAACAACACAGGTTTACAGGCAGCATTTCCCTCTTCAAATATTATTATTATTCTTTTACATCCTGTTCTTTAATTCTCTTCAGTCTCCATGGCTACTGGACAAGTCACACACTTTGTTCCCTTTTCTTTTTCGGACAGACTTAATTAGGCAGATTCATAGACAGATAGATGGAAACAAATGCTGTATTGTTTTAAGCAGACAGTTATCTTTTTAATTCTGTACGGATAGTAATGTACTCATTTCCATAATCTTAATTAAGAAAGCAGTACTCTCGGATTGGACATATCAGAATTTATTAACTAGTAAAGTGTCTTTGAACTTGAGTCTCTTGCAAACACTGGAACTGATCTGGTTGCCGATGTGGTTTAGGAGGAATTGAAGATGACCTCTTGTGACTTGTCTTTGACATTTAGGAAAACATCCATGTCTGTGTGGATCCATCCTTCACATACTTACATAAACTAAGATCAAAGCTGATTGGTTTGGTATTTGTTTGTGAATCTTCATCCACAGATATTTCATTAACGCAACAGATATTAGACCTGATACTGAGAAAATGGATTATTGCTTTTAATCATGAACAAACTCAGTCGCTTGAACCTACAGTTACAATCTATCAGCACCAGATGAGGGTCAGAGGCATGTTCTGGTGTCGGTGGCCTGTGTGTGGCCAGCAGGGTTTAAATAGCTCCTGTGAAACTGATCATCAGTGCTGAGCAGCAGCAAAAACACATAGATCAGATTTCTGCTCCATGTTGAGAGGGAGAACAAGACTTAAAGGGCCTTGTCAGCATTATGAAACAACATTGTGGATTACCTGTCGACACAGAGTCATTTAAAGATGACACATTTCTGTGAAGATCCCACCATACAGAGTAACTTGACTTGATTCCTTGAGGTGTACTGCTCAGTGTTATATTGTGTCTGGTGTTGCCACTAGATGGCATTGTTACACTTTATTTTGTTGCACCGCCCGCTGAGGACAGGCCTCCCTCAAAGCCGGCAATGAGCTTAATAAATTAAAAAATATATAAAGTTGTGGAGTCATCTGGAGCACACTGGTCAGAATTTATAGACCCTGAATTACAATGCGGTTTTGAGGCTGGGCTCCCATTGTGTTGATGCAGTTGTTGTGACCATGACTTATTGATTACATTATGAAATTCACTTAGATGATAAGTGGTGTCTTGGAATATGTATATTCATAAACAAAGAGACTTCCATATCTTTATGGCAATCCATTTCTTAGCAGGCATACAGCAGTACATTGAAGGCAGAGGTAAAATTGAATTATGTTGCCAAGGGGAGGCCATTTTTCCCCCCTACTGATCCAAGCCTTCATAGAGGGGAAACCAATACAATTGCTTTGCTGGTGTTTTTAATATCACGTTAACCATTTCTCATGTGGGTAACTTACTCTAGGTGGCATTGAATGTCAATTTATGAATTAATTTTGCATAAAATGAAAATGTGGAGATTACCAGCTGTCACAGAGCAAACAAGAGCAGTTATTTTCTTCATAATAAAAAGAAGAAGAAAAAACAGGACCAAACCTTTTAATTGCCGAAGTATTAATCAGTGATGCAAGGTGTTTTAACATTTATAAACAGATCTTTTAATGATTTGTGAATCAGGAACACCCTTTCCAACCACAGTAATTGCTTTGACAGCTGCTGGATGAAAGGATTTTATTTATTTCTTTATTTAGTTTTTTGGAGATTCCTGAGGCAACCTTTCCAAGCATGAAGTTTCAAAACACGGTATCACCTGGGGACATAATACAGGTACAAGTATAGGTGCTTTTTAAAAAGTACTTAAGTGTAGTCATGCGTTCACTTTAATGTGTGATCAAACAATAGGATTATTCATGGTTGCATCATAATTTACCCTACAGCACACTTTTAAGGAGATTAGCATATTCTTCCTCTCCGGGAAAATGACTTTAAGCATCAAACTCGAAAATTGCTTCTTCCAAACAGCTAGTGTTGAAGATGTATCCACTCACCTAAGATAGCTGCTAATGTATTGGTTGTGTAATGTAAAACCCAAGAAAGTTCTTCTCTAACAATCTTTGCAATCTGTTAAATCCTGTCAAATATGCCTGACCACTCTATGCCACTGTGCATTGTAATATTGCCATTTGTACATATTGAAAAACATGCATTTATATAAGAAATAAACTACATATGCAGACTCTAGGAGTGTTTTACACTGCATGCCATTTCATCGTCATTTCTCTTCAAGGTTACGTTTAATAACATTATGGCTTCACCTACACCATTTTGTTGACTTTTAAGCGGCATGTTATTGACTTTCTTGGTCACATGATCCAACTGATGTCACATTTGGATGAAAACCTGACAGTAATTGGTATATTCTATAACACATTATTCACACATATTGCACATTATTCAATATAAGTCAGTGTATCGGATCTAAAAATATCCTCTTGTCCACACTTATCCTGCTTATTCTGTGCATGAAATCTACATATATTGAAAATGTATTTCAGATGGACGCCTTAATAGAATGGCCATAATCACGAATCTTCTCTAAAGGGTTGTACATTTTCTTCATGGTGCAGTGATGGATGAGGGGATAATAAAACAGAGCACACCTTTTATATGTTAGAAGCGAAAATAGCCTGAACATTATGTTGTGTTTTTCTCACCCCCACCTTGTACCACCAGCTTGTAGGCCTGTCTATACCCAACTACGCTGACAGACTACCTCAAACCACCTCCGTATCAGCCATAGCTTTTTGGTATATATCACAGCCAACCCTAAGTACCAACAAATAAGCCCAGGCAAAGCAGTAATTCATCATGGGATGCTTGGCTGTAATATATCTCTCTGTCTTGGTCACCATAACTCTTTCTCTTAGTAGCTGTTTGAACACTGCAGTGTTACCAGGGACAGGAGTGATAACTCTGGTGTAATAATGGACCTCTGCGCAGCCATGATGATAGACGAGCCCCCCCAACCCCACCCCCCACCCTTGTAGGAATATATTCTTAATAAAGCACAGCTCTTTAATAAAGGTCCTTTATGTTGTTATGTTGGAAGTCTCATGAAGGAGAAAACTCAGGAGACTGAAATCTCTTCACACCTGCTGTTTGTGTCTGAGCTGCGCAAGGTTGTCACTATGCAGAATCATTTGTTGTCCAATAGTGCTGAAGGAAACTCTGTAAATGTGTTTCATTTACCAGGCACATCTGAGCCTCACAGTGCCAAAGGTCCACCTCATGAAGCTGAGGCAACGTGGATGGCAAAGTTAGTCTGTCGGTCGGTCCACCACTTTGGTGAAATATCCCACCAACTATGAGATGGATTGCCACGGCATTGTGTACAGGCATTCATGGTCCTCAGAGCATCAAACCTACTAATTTTGGCGATCACCTGAGTTTTAATCTAGTGCCACCAGCAGGTCCCTTATCCAATGAATTATCTCAACATTTGGTACATGTTTTCCTGGTCCCCTTAGGATGAAACGCAACGCCTTGCGCTCTGACCTTTCATTTAGCGCCATCATCGGGTCAATATCTTAATTTGTCTAATACTTTAGTTAATGACTAAATCAAGATCAGCATGTTTGCATTGTCATTGTGAGCATGTTAGCATGCTGACATTGACATTTAGCTCAAAGCACCACTGTGCCTAAGTAAAGCCTCACAGAGCTGCTGGCATTGGCTGCAGATGTTCAGTATTGTTATTTTTAAATGCTTTAATTATATTTAGCATTATATCTTTGGGCCTGCAATATCCTTCCATCATTTTAAATATATAAGTATGTCAAACTCTTCTACAGCCATTTCTTGTTTTTGCTGTTGTTGCCTTATTTTCCACGACTCCCACCAAACAACCTTATCTTGCACAGGGGGAAATGTGGTCATCATTTAGGCTAAAATCTTAAGGGGCCCATCTCAGCTTACACTGAATGTCATTCATCTGCCTGTAGCTGATTAGCTGACTGATAAGCCTCATAGTAATGGCACTGCGAGATAGTTCCCCATCTCTTCTTCTTACTATGGATCAGGTGTGGAAAAGGGCAATTGGAGTCTGAGTGAGAAATCAGATGGCCTTTTGTTACTTGACCTGTTAACCCCACCGAGCAATTCAAGCATGTGAGTCATCGTTTGGTAGTTACAGAGCACGTGCCCCATCACTGGAAGCTTGCAGCCAGACTGAAATAACCATACAGTACAGCAGATCAGATTGTACATTTAATTGTGAAGAGAAAGCAAAGAACAGGAAACTACCTGTTTAAAACGCAATCTTGGCTATAGTGGACTTCTGCACAGGAAGTGTGATGGATTACCAGTTTCAGAGAATTAATATGGTTTGTGGAAGGAATTAGACGCATTCACAAATTGAGTTTTTATATGTGAAGTAGAATTGCTCATTTAATGCTTTCTGCTATCTGTGCTGTTTCCTTGACCTTGGAGAGCCTTGTTTGTGCAGAAAATCACCTTCCATTATAACACCCATTCATCCTCTGTACTGGCTGATCCGACCCAAACTTCCCTCAGTGTGTCTAACAACCAAAAAGTCACAAGTAAAACAACAGTACAAAATAGCAATGAGTTAGAGGTAGAAAAAACAAAGATGTGTGCAGAATATGATCAGCCAGACTCTTACTCTTATTAAGAACTAGACATTATATTACATTCACGTCTATTCAGCATGAGAAGGTGAGAGTGACAAGTGTAGCCCTAGGTTGAAGGGTAAGAAGCCGATATATTACGTTATAGACAGCAGTGAAAAGTAATCTCTCCAGGCTCTTCACTTGTCACACTGTGCGAGCAGCGGTGCTTCACTTGTTTCAAGCTCCTTGAGCTAAAAAGAGAAGAAGAAAAGAAGAAAACGTGCAACATTATTAAAGAATGATTCCCCCTCAAGAAAGTGACTTTGACTCATTGGTGGTAATGTTAAGACTGATACTTCTGTTTATAAGAAGCAAGAGGCTAAACTACCTTCTGTGTCGACCCTTTCACTATCACTGACATTTCCTCTACGTTACCTTGTTATCAGTGTGTGGGCTTCATGTTACCAGTCTGCAGCACATGCACTTACAGTAAGATATTTTTCTTTTTTTCTGTTCTCTAAGCCTTGATATTCAGCGCTGACACGTTTGCTGTAAAGCATGGATTCAGGATATGAGACAGCACATGAGAACTGTGAGTGAAGGGGAGTTTTGTGACACCTTTTTAGCAGGATTGTGTTGCGGGGATTTACAAGGTGTCATTAACTGTAATGATCTGTTTGGGCTTGTAACCCTGGGTCCTCCATAACAGTTAAAAAACATACTCAACATTATTTTATCAGCTTGATGCTTCATAATCTTTCCTAATTTTACAAGAATTGTAAATTATATTACACATGGTTTTGATCTGACCTGAAGTACAATATAGTCAATTTTTTTGTTAGTGTAAGCCTTTTTGGCAAATATTTGTTCATGCAAAATCCATAAAAAATAGAATAGAAATATTCTATAATATTCTAAAAATAGAAAACGTGAAATATTTTCAAACTCACAGATTGACTCATGTAATATACTCGATTCCAGATCAAGTAATCGCACAACTCCACACTGGTCTGAATATTAGACGACCCTGGCTAGAAGACGAAAACATAAAACACAGGAAATGTTTTAATTAAAACGTAACATAAATCCCACATTTCTGTAGCCTGTCACACCTTTCACACACTCAGGCACTGTCAGACTCTTTAAAACAGTCCAAAGTATTTTCACTGACAGCGTTTGAGCTCCTCTTCACCTGTGACAGCAGTAATTCCTGGCAATTTCAACTCATTTTCACTCATCAGGAATTTATTTCCTCCGTGGAAGTAAAACATGGTACATGAGCCGTCAGAATCTCCCGTAGATTATACACTGTTAGTGATAAAAGACGCTAAAAACAGACTTGAACTTGCTAGCTAGACTCTATTTTATTCAAAGAGAATTTATAACGTTGTGAATAATATGTGATTGTTTAGTCCTCGACCATTATGTATGACGGTTTTTCAAATTAAATTTCTGTGAAACAATCTTACATTCATGCCAAAATGGTATTTTTGAAAACCATGCTGGCCATACACATGCACATGCTCACAAACTACAGAGACTGAAGAAAGACTGAATACGAAAAAGAAAGATCAATCTGATCTATGTCCGATTAGTAATCAGTAAATGTATTACTCATACCCATCCTTAGTTACCACTTCAGTACTTTTTTACGTATTAAAGATTTATAAAAAGTCTTTTTCTACACGTATAGCAGTGGGTTGGTCCCCAAACAATGAGGAATTGAGAATGTGTCAACAAAACACAAGGGGTTAATATTGAGGAGTAAATACTAGTGAGGTGAAAATTCAGTTTTGTTTTGCCATCAGTGATAATTCAGCACCCCCTGTTTGTTGGCAAAATAAATACGCTATGCTCTGCAGTACTAATTACCACCACGGTGATACTACTCAGACATGCATGTTTTATTTTTCATCAACTTTTAATTTTACAGTGCAGATCAAATACAATCACCCCAAGGATCTTACAACCACAGCTACCACTGTGTACTGTGGCCTCAGTGTTGAATAAGAACGTAGGTGCCTTCATCAAGGGCAATTTGACAGTAATTTCCAAGGAAAGGGACAGTATTACTCATTCACTTCACCCGCCTAAGTCTGTAGATTATGAATCATGAGTCCATCTGACGAGGTTTATTCATTTCACCGTGCGTGCAAAACGAAGGTGCAGCTTCTTCTTGTGCTGTTTGTTTCCTTGTCAATGTCTTCAGTCATTAGAGTAGGATAACAGCAGTTTGTCAGCTTCAAGGACACATGATTGTACTAAAACAAAAGCAGCAGGGAGGCTCTCCAAAGACCTGACAGGCAGTGCAGTGAATTGCCCAAGCACCTGCAGGCTGTTAAAGTGATATACTCCACCTAAAGCCTATAGTATCTTATGAGCACGAAGCACTTAAACTCTGTGGACTTGAAAGGTGGTTCTGAAAAGTTTGGCATTTTGCTTTTCCATGAAGAACAGAGGCGGTGGTCAGCTTAAAAGTTTTTTTCTGCCAGAAACTCATATTTTCAGCAAAATACGTTAAAATACTCTGCTTCCATCTCAATCCTTACACAAAACAGTGTTGATCTCACGAGCAGGCATGTGTGTTGGTTTCTGCATGGCTGGATTAACCCACTCCTCATTGCCCAGGGCAAAAAATGAGCCGTGGGTCCCCCCTGACTTCCTCTGTGTACACTGTATGTAACCCAATGACCTCAGAGTACTCGTCTTGTGTAGTGCGTGGTGGCTTCATTATATTTTGCCAGATGCCCCAGATACCAACTTCTACTTGTTTGCTGGAATACTACCTGCCACAGAGTTTGCCCTGTGATAATAAAGGTCTTAAAACTAATTTGGCACGGGGCTTCACTATAATATATAACCACGAGATAAGGTAATATCCCAGTATCCCTTGAAATTACATCCATATTGCAGGATTCTTCACCTTATAATTTCCGTTTTGCGTATTGTTTTTTTCACTTGGACGGTTGAACTCCACTCTGCAGAATGATGTGCATTAATCTGCTGAAGGAGCAACGTTTGTCTGTGCTCACCTTAAATCTGTGTTGAAGATGTTTACATACCAGCATGAATTTTTAGCAGTAAGCAGTAAGGTTCAGTAACTCACACTCGCAAGTGTCTTACAGTTAAATGTTTAAACAAAAAATATTTGCATATGCATAGATTCTTTTTGAGGGAAAAGGAGAAGTGCTTTTTTAAAATTGTTTTTTTATTTAAAACCATGAAGCTTTTGGGGCCCCTGGATGTCTGGGGGTCAACTGTGCCAAGGACTGGGTTTGTGCAAGTTACAGCTGCTGCTCTTCCATTGATTAGAACCTTTAAATACTAACTAACGTTACATTTCAAATCTATTACTTTCAAAAAACTAAATGGCATGTGTAGAATTTACTTTTTTGCTATGGAAATGAATGAATCATGTCAAGAGTCTTATGGTGTGCTGCTTACTATTTTATATGTAAGTATAGATAATGTATACGTGTACAGATACTGTACATGTTCACTGACGCAAGCAGTATTGATTCACTAATCTATTTGCAGACAGAGCTCCATGTGGGTAGTGAGTTATTTGTAATTTATCACATCTAATTAGACAGCAACAATGTTTTCAGACTGTTTTCCTTGGATGGTTTAATCTATTCTATCAGCTGTAAGCATACATGTTGTAGTATTAGACTGACCCACAGTGTATCACTTGTCCTTCAATTACTGTATCAGTCAGCAGGCTGGACGTGTCAGATCCCAGCAGACAGGAGAGTATGTTGTTGAGGCAGAAAGAGACAGGAAGGAAGAGAACGACTGCAGGAAAACAGGGAAGGAAAACATTTATTTAGTTTGGCCTCACAAGAGATACTTCTGTGTCTTCTTGACACGTATTCCCTGTACCACCTCTTAAGCAGATCTTTAGGACTTAATATCTATTGGCAGCAAAATTTTAAAACTGAAACCAGGCAGATAGAGTGCCAGGAAAACATGTGTAGGTTGTCACACTACTTAAGAGTGAGTGGAGAGCCGCAGTGATTTCCTATGCTGTGTAAACTTTCACACGCTTGCAGAGTTCCCTGGGCTCACGTCCTTGAGTGCTCTTAACAATTCTGTAAGATTTGTTTGCCTTTTAGAGTGCATGTTTTGAATCGTTCCAGAGTCCTCTTTGGACCGCTTAAGAATTTGGTTCAGAGGCTTTTGAAATGCTGAACAATATTTTTCGACCTCTGGGAAGCTTAACATATACAATGGGACATATTTTAGAATTTAGAACAACTTGTGGTTTTTATTTCATAACAAACAACTCAGACACAGTCTGTGTCTTCCTGTAGTCTTCCTGTCACTGTTAGGTTGCGCGTCAAACAGTGGAGAGGATGCAAAGAAGTGGTGGAAGGACATATAAACTATTGTTTGTGCAGAATAGTTGCAACACATAATTCTCAAACCACAAGTTATCATTTGTACTTTTCTGTATGTGTGCATATTAAAGAAGCAAGATGCATCGTGTTATCTACAGAGTTTTAGACATTTTCTTTATCCATTGGAGAGAGCCAGGTTTCCCCATTTTCCAGTTTTTATGCTAAGCTAATTGCCTGCAGGCTTCAGCTCCTTACTCCATATGCACATCCATTAAGTATCAATCTTCGTATGTAGCTGTCGGCAAGAAAGCAAAAAAGTGTTGAACTACTCCTCTAAACCTGCACTAATCAGTATTCTTATGTGTTGGCAATGGGTCGGGTAGCTAAGTGTAATGTGAAAGGGGTTGTTTGCAGTGATGAGCCCCTTGGACTCTGCAGTTCCCTTCAGTTTAAGAGAGCATTTTAGCATCTTTCAGCTCACTGTTTTGGTTGGCAGTTAGCAGCTAAACAGCCAGATATTTTCTTCAGGATTTGGAGACAATATAAAAGCTAAAAGTATTCATCAGGTTCCCAGAAACACGCCTTCAAAATTATTCTGATGTTGCTTAGTGTCTGCAGACACATCACAATCCAGCCACGGGCTATCTATTAGCCTGTTTCTACTCGTTACATTATGTCATGTGCATCACTTGTTTCACACGGAGAGCAACATCACAGATCTTCATTGTAACATTAATATCTTATTAATGCCGTAACCAGAATATCAACTATTATGTATCTAAAAAATATTATTGGCTTTCCTTGTGCCACAGTTTGTTCGTCAGGGCTCACTGTTTAGGATTCCCCAAACAAATCATCATAATCCCTCAGACACTATGCAGATGGTGGTGGATAATTAGGAGGCTGAAATATGTCATTTTTATGACCATTGTATTTGGCTCTGCTGTAGAAGTGTTGCACTGAGACCAGACTGCGCCTTCTTATTCCTCACATTTAATTGACACATCAGTGAGGACTGGTGTGGTTAAGATCTTGAAATATACAGTGTGGTTACCCTGAGTGTGCCCATTACCCCCGCAGAAGATTTTTCATTTTGGCTCAGCACCTCAGCTTATAGCCTAATCAGCTGTTTGTATTGGCTTTTGATTGGTGCAGGATATCTGGTTTCATAAGCAATCATTTTTAACCCAGCATTGTTGTTGTTTTGTTCAGTATGTCTTCCCATTTGAGAAGAAATAGAAACATTGAAGTTTTTGTCTCTTATTTATATTTCACCATGATCGTGAGAGCACAGTGTGAGGCCTTCAGGCGACAAATGAAGTGAGCGGGACGAAGGCACTTTGTGCCTTTGTGCACTCATCAATACTTAAAACTCCAAGCAATTAAGTTGGATAAGACTTGATGAGACCTTGTATCAGACCCTCTACATCAGAGGGACTGTGTGGCTAATAGCATTTGTTACAGGTTGTTGAACATACATTTTGGTTTTGCATTTGGAGACTTTGTTCAGACCCAGTGGTGAATTTAAAATTTGCCTTGAGGCAAAAAGCAATAGTGCCATGTTTTTCTTGCTCAACTGGGGAAAAAAAGCCACAGTACAAATTGTGATTCCTAACAGCTATGTCAGCTTTAGGTTTGACACTTGCATTGAAATGATATTAATATAGACAAAGAAAAGCTAAAGCTGTCACTTTTGTTCAGCATGTGGTGTAGCGGGTCCATTAGAAATGGAGCCTCGGGTCCATTAGAAATTGAGCTTTTCCCCTAAGGGGATGTCTTGAAACCACAGGCCACTGATGGGATATTGGGGGGTTTACAAGATCAAAAGTAAGTCATGAAAGCTTCAGCCATGATTTGAAACATTAAAAGTTAACATTGAGAGTTTCTACACACACAAAGATTCAACACACAACTTTCAGAGATCGAGATCTGTTCTTTCAGCTTTATGTGCCGCGATTTCTGACACAGATTTAAGAGGAAAAAATCTGAGAAGTTAAACTGAAGCTCCAAACAAGAACCAGGCTACCATTGAGAACAATGAAGGCATGTCCTCAATATATTTTCTTTGTTTCTTTGTCAAAATGAAAGAAAATTTAAATTTACTTCACATTGTCAATTTAAAAGCTTAGACATAGTGGGCATTTCTTTAGCTGATTTCCTTATTTTTAGACTTAATAAATTCCAATGGTACTTTTAGCCCAACAACTTCGGCATTTTCTCCTACCAGAATTTTATTCCTGGAATTTTGAAAAAGATTTTGAAAACACCATTTAGAAAATAATTACATTCAAGTATAACTGAACAGTTACCTGGCTAAATCAATTATAAGTGAGCAATCCAAGTAATTTCCATAAGAACATTTTGAGAGCGGTGGTGTGTAGAGGGTTTTGCAGACTAAGTATTTCTAAAATCCTGGTTACGGTCGTGCTGCTAACAACCCAAAAAGGCCTCGCAGGAACAAACAAAACCAATCACGTGTGCTGTAGTGAAATACAACATCAACAAATGTTTGTCTTTTAATATTTCAAAGCATAGATTAAACTTTAGAAATGTTGTGTAAACATCTTAATTTCAGTTTTATGAAATATGATTGTAATTGTATTAGTCACAAATGCATAGACCAAGTAAAAAAAACAACAACATTCCTTTCATAACTACATGAAGGAGATGAGCTTCACGCAAAAACAAAAAACAAAAACCTTTAACTTTCAACACTTTTTTTGGCTTGAAGAGTGATTGTGCAAAGACATTTTAAGTGGAGCTTTATTTATCAGTCTCCTGGTCCTGAAAATATGTGGATTCAATATTAATTTCAAAAGAAAGTTTAACAGCCCGATCTATTGAGTGAAATTATAGTTTCTGTGACAGAAAAGTGAGTCTGCAGGAGATAAACATGAGCGCTCTCTGTGTAGATATATTACTGTCTGAGTGCCCATCTTTTCCATGACCAGACACCCTTCTCTGCTTATAAAAGCAAAATGCTTTTTTGGCCTATGCATCACATTTACCTACAGTGTCATCCACAGTGTCACCACGGTGAGGGGGTTTGAATGGCTCGCAATAAATCATGATTTTTAACAGCTTCAGGGATTGGGTTCACCTCTATCTAGACTTGACCTACTTCTTCTTACCAAAGTCCTCGCAAACTAAGTCCCTCGTGGGAAAAGACAAATGTGGATCATCCCTAAATACTCACTGTCCACTTTGCCATTTAATTTGTTATACATACTACACAATCACCGCCCCCATCCACCGCTCCCATTTTCCATTTTAACTCTCATCCTGCTCCATTATTGTCCTGTGCAACACCACCCACAGTCTAATAACTGTTAGTCCCAATAATGTGTATTTTCTGAAGTATAAGGAAGTTCCATATCAGTTCATAGACATAACAAATACTGATCAAAAAGTGAATGCTCTGGAAAACCCTAGAAAGTGGACCTTGAGTTTACAGTAGGGTGCCAACTAACAATTGTTTTGTAAAATGCCACATAATGGCTAGAAAATGTCCATCACCATTTCACAATGTCTTGTTGCAACAATAAGATTTTCAGTTTGTAAATGTTATAAAAGAGAGAGAAAAGCAGCAAATCCTCACATTGGAGAATGGTGGTAGAGTTGATCAATACCAAAAGCCTCAACAATTTCTTCACCTGGATTTCTGGGTTTCAGCTTGTACTTCTGAAACAGCTCCCTCCTGCTACCGGCTACTGCTATTTTCACATGCTCAGCAGAGAAGGGAGGTGCAACAAAAGAATGAGAGGTGTCCTGAGAGACTTCAACAACAAAAGCAAAAAAAAAAGGCCAGTCAACAGCGTTATCCTAAGAGTTAAGTGTTAGCAGTACTATTTATTTTTATTTTTATAACTGTATGCTTCTGTTGGAGCAAAAAAATAAGGTTCACCTCTATTGTAAAAATGTGATCATTTTTTTAATCAGTTACATAATACTGTTATGCAAAAGTGATTGTTGTAATACTGGTTACCAAAGAAGGTCAAAAATAGTTATTTGTGACTAAAGCCAAGATGGACACCAAAACTTATCTCAGAGAGAACACTGCCTGCCTGCTTTTTACATCATATTTGTGTAACACTTTGCATTTCAATTTCTAGTTCGGATCTAGTTTTCTTTTTCTTTTTCTGACATCTCAATGACAATGTTAACATGCTGATGTTAAGTAGGTATAATGTTCACCATCATAGGTTAGCGTGTTAGCATTCTAACATTTGCTAATTAACACAAAACGCAAAGAACAGTATATAGTAATAGACTCAGTACCATCCATGTTCCTTTCACCCTGAAGGGAACATGGATATCTTTATCAGATTTTATGGCAATCCACCCAATAGTTGCTAGAGACATAGAGACATGGAGCTAGCGTGACTAAAAGCTGTGATGCACTGCTGCCTCATAACCCTGTATATGTAAGGTATCAAACACAACTTCCCCAATTCAAATGAGTCAATTTAGCATACGTGTGCTCAAAAAGAGACGTGCCGGTTCAGAAATTGAAATTCAGTTTGTATGGAATATATTAGAGCACAAAACATTGACATGTGTGTGCTGACATGTGGGCCTCTGTTGTTGAATCTGTGCAGACATAATCATTTCTTTGTCATGATTTGAATAATCAAGATCCAGATCCTTGAATTGAAACAGTCCACTGACAAAATACCCAGGGAAATATATTTACCATACAACACCGTAATGCATTTGAGGTCAGCAGAGCTTAAAGGAGAGCGCCAAATGGTGCATAGCAAATGAAAACAATATTGGCAGTGAATATGAGAGACCTTGGCTGTGGTATATATGCTTTGTATTGTACTGTCACAGTCTTTCCCAGTCCTTGTTAGGATGGCCTAGTTTCATTGTTAAGGTTTTACCCACCTCCTCACACTTCTTTTCCCCCCTTCCTGAGGAAAACATGTCTCTCTAACGTGGGGATCTCTACCTACAGCACTCATCTGGTTCCCCCACCTTCCCTCGGGCTCAATTAGAGTCGTCGTTCTGTGGCCTCCACATTCGAGATGATCGCAGGCTGTGTTAATGACAGACATGTATGTTGTCTTTAAAACCCACAACCTTCGAGATGAGGCGACTAATAACATCTGACATCTGCTGTGGATGACAGTTACACATTGTTTGTTTTGACAGAAACAGACAACTGCTTCAGAATAGTTAATAACTAATAAATCCAATCTGAACCAACTTTATCAGTAAGAATTTATGACTCCATCGCACACAGGAACAACATCTTAACAAAAGTATTGGATGGTTATACCCTTGACTGTGACTGTGATTTACCACTGCAAGTCTAATAATGTCACAGGCAGATAGATGAATGAAAATACTAAGAGTTTCCTGTATAAGCCAAAACCTGATTCCTCTAGGCGATACAGCTCCATTGTTGTCCAAAAACTATTAAAAACACATCAATGAGCCACACTGCTGCACTGAAGGACACGTTCCTTCATCATAATGAACATGGACACAATCATTTATTTGGAGTCAGTCTCACATGCACTGTCCTGCTGCCTCAAAATACTCATCAGCACACAAAATGTGTATTTGTAAGCAGGTGAAAATTTACCCCAGTTCGAGAAACATTTGTTCATGGATTATTTTGACAATAAGAAACATATAGAAGAACTGTGGCTTTTAAAAGATACATTTTAATGTCAGTAAAATGTATTTTCTTATGTTAAACTACTACTAACTACAGATTATTTACAAAAGAATGTATTGACTGTTGGAAAAGAGACTGTTCAGTCTAAAAAGTTAGGCTTTATTGTTTATTGCAAGATTGTTATCTGTTATCATAGCCATAGCAGATGCCAAAATGGACAATTATTGGGCATTGTTAATTGTCCTTAAGTTCCATATGTGTGCTTCTTTAATACATCCTGGAATAAAATAGAATAACTGTAAAGATAGTGGAAAAAAACGAAAGAAGGTGCAAAGTACAAATGATGGTGCAATGCATGAATGAAAAAGCTGAATACTTGTTAGTATCGCACATTACGCAGCATACATAAACTGTACAAAAAGATGCATCAATGTCACTATATTACTTTCTAACAGTTTAATAACTGTATTCAAAGGTGCATCTTTGTCATATATATATATATATATATATATATATATATATATATATATATATATATATATATATTTTAATACATAAATATATATATATT